>RJWT010009335.1:0-25245 GCA_004365215.1 Cuniculus paca
GCTGCTTGGGTTGGATGCCAGAGATTGCCTTTTTCTTCTTTGTCCTGACATATTCCTGGTTTCTTCCATACACGTGGGTAGTGGGGTCCCTGGCACTTCTGCCATTGGCTACAATTTCTTTGAAGCAAACTGCTCGGCCCCTCCAGCTGTGCTGGCCATGGGCATCTGAAGGCAGGCACCTGTGCTTCTGCACTGAACTGGTCACTGGCCCAAAAGAGCCCCTGGAGTCTGCACAGGAGCAGAGCTGGCCAAGACCTGCAGGTCCAAGCTGGCCAGGAACCCACATGATGCTCTCCGGAACACACACAGGAGCAGGACCCAGTCCAAGCAACTTCTGCTGGTCTGCACCCAACGTGGAGCTTCTGGACGAAGCCAGCAGCAGTCCTGGCCCTAGGCTTATCCTGCCCAACTCCAAAATGGCTTCCGGCCTATCTCTCTCTCCCACAGGAGGACTGAGTCCCCTGCACTCACTGCCAGCCAGTGCAGACCTCCATGTCTGCTGCTGTCCTCCACTGCTGCGTCTCCCTGCAGAGGCATCTGGGGTTGCCAGCTGCCACTGCAACTGTGTGTCCCCAGGCTCCAACAGCTGCTCTCACAGGGTGAGTCTGGCTCCAGGCTAAGGTGCTGCCAGCTACCACCTTCTTTGTTTAAGTTTTTCTTTTTACTGTCTCTGTGGGCTTCAATTCACATTTTAGATTCTTCCTGGGTCCAGGAGACCCACTTCCTTCTTGTCCTCCTCATGAAGCTATATGCCAGCATCTGAACTGTTCCTCTCAGAGAGTCTGTTTACTCTGCTGCTTACTGTTCTGCCATCTTTCTGGAAGTCTCTGTGGTTTGGTTTTATCCACAAGCAGTGACTCATTGGTCCTGTAGTTACTGTGTCCCTTTGCTGTACTCCCCCCTATCTGACCCTAAGAGTCTAGGTGGTCCCAAGAGGCCCATTCCTCCAAGATACCTAGATTAATAAATTGGGAATCTTAGGGTAGAAGCTACCTTCCTCTGAAATATCCCAACGTCTTATCTGTAGATGCAGACCATTAGAATCATTTCTTTACCATACCTTGCCATACAGTTTACTTACTGCCTGTTAGTACTGCCTTTGACTCTGGAATTGGGTCCACTATGTATTGACAAATAAGTCTTTTCATTACCTTGCCTATTGCTGTTCTGGTTCTGCTCCTCACTCCTTTGTATCTTCAGCAAATATTTTCTAATGGGTCTGTATCTCCACTGTCTTGCTTTGCTCAAATTGTTTCTATGCAAAGCTGCTAGAGCAACCTATGTAGAACGCAGTCTTAACTTTGGCTCCCCTCTTGACCACCATGATTTCCTGCTGCTGTAGTCAAAGAGACCCAACCACTGTCTGCCCACAAGTGTCCCTGCCTGTTTCTCCAGCACCATGAACCCCGAAGCCTTGCCTGACCCGCTCAAGAACACGACAGCAAAGTCCAATCCTGTGGTACAACACAGGTGTCCCACATTTGACTCCCCACTCCCTCCCATTATTAACCTAGGAGCAAGAATTGGATTTCAAGGATGAAGTCTTATAGTTATAGATTCAAGTTAAAGCATACACAGGAAGTACTACCTGTAAGTGAGTTCTGTTTTCTGTGTGAGTAAAACATTAAAAAAAAGATTACAGTCCCTTCTTCCTTCAGTTTCCTGTACTGGATATTTTAGCCAGCAGGTTTTCAGTGTTTATATCAACAGCTTTCCAACTTTTTTTTTTTTTTTTAATCTCAGGACCTCTTTAAATCTTGAACAACTTTTGAGAACACCAAAGTACCTTTTATGCTGGAAACTAAAAGCAGAACATTACCAAACTTATTAATTCTTTTAAACATAATGAAGTGAACCCAATTACAAGTTAATGTAAGTAGCATACATTTTTAAAATAGAGGAAGAGGAGATGTTAGTCAAAGGGTACAGAGTTTCAGTTAGATAGGAGAAATGAATTTTAGTGGCCTTTTGTTCAGCATGGCCACCACAGTTAACAAAATTGCTAAGATAGTAGACTTTGATTTTTTTCATCATAAAGAAATGAGTAGGTTAAGTGACATATATGCTGATTAGTTTGATTAAATTCCATACCATCCAATAAATATGATCTATACAATCATTATTTGTCAATTAAAGTACAGTGAAAAAAGTGTTTTTTATTTTACATGTTTGCAGTTTTCACATTTGCTGTGACAGCCGGATTCTCTATTTGCTTTTGTATTCAATCTGCTGCAGTATGTTCTTTTGGATGAAAACTCTGAAGGAAATTCAGCCTCTCATACATACACAGCAGGAAAAGGGAGGTGTATTTTTGTATCTGCTTCAGATAATTGTGGATTTTCTTCTTTGGTATTAGGCTAATACTTGACAAGTGGTAGTTTCTTAAATATCAGTTTCAATGTGGAATTAAAAAACCTTATCAGTGAACCTCTCCTACTTTACTAATGAAAATCTACTGGAGTATTTTGGGTCTTGAAAGATATACATCTTTTTCACTCGTGTGTACTTTTATTATCATCACACATCGATCATTTGAAAATTTTGGTTCATTGAGTTAGGCAGATGTCTCCAATGTTGACATGTTTCATTATACAGTATCAAAAAGTCACATTTGACCATTTATTATTACCACCCAGCTCACTGGAAAAGTCTGTGAATATCAAGGTGATGGAAACATGATTTTTAAAATTCTAAATTTTGCTGAAAAGTGAAAATTTTATCATTCCATATGTATCAGTTGCTTTCCTTGAACTGCTAAGCTCTCCTTGTCTGTTTTCTGAGAAAACTGTAGCCAAATACTCGAGTTTGAAAATCCACCATAGTTCCTTTTTAAAGATGTCCATTAAAATGAATGAGGTGGAAGAAGATGAAGGGGAAGAGGAGGGGAAGGGAGAGGGGGAGGAGGAGGAAGAAGAAAGGGGAGGGAGGAGGAAAGACTGGTTCAGCTTTCTTTCTTTCTTTCTTTCTTTCTTTCTTTCTTTCTTTCTTTCTTTCTTTCTTTCTTTCTTTCTCTCCTTCTTTCTTTCTTTCCTTTCTTCTTTCTAGACAGTGTGTTGCTATGTAGTTCAGGCCTTGAACTTACTATGTAGCCCAGGCTGGTCCCAAACTCATGATGATCCTCCTGCCTCAGCTTCCTGTGTGGGATCACAGGTGTGTGCCATCACGCTACCAAGTGTGGCCTAATTCAGCTCTTAATTTAAACGGTTCCACAGAGCTTATCCTAGAGACAGCCTTCATACTTTGATTCGCTTCAGAAGTAATCTATGCAGACTTCCTATTTTGTTTCTCCAAGCAAGTGTACTTAATACATAAGATTTAGTAACATTAATTTTATAGTTTCATTAAGGATATTCTCAAGTGAAAGTCACTTAATTTTGTTTTTTGTGAGTGTGTTCGTGACTGTGTGATGGTGAAGAATTCAATGATCAGCTGTACGGTTGGGTGGTATGGAGGAGAAGAAGTAGTATCATTTGCTCACCCATCTCAGGGTTCCCAGCTGAGGCTTCTATAGTAAAAGGCAGATTAACAAGAGAAAAACACACAAATTGATTTACATTTAATGCAGCATGAAATCTTTGGTAAGAAAATGCAGACCTGAATAAATGGGAATCCCATGTGTCTTTATGGTGAGCTTGATGATGGAGGGGATGGTGGTGGAGAGGGATCACTGAGGAAAAGGAGGTGATCTAACGGCGATGAACCGGGTGCTCAGCAAGGTGTTTGTGCAGCTTCTTTTCTATGTCCCAATAATATAGATGGTGCAACTGGGGCTCTGGAGCCACTCCGCTCCACCCGCTGCTGGACCACTGTGGTTTCCGCAGCTGAACCTGGGCACTGCCCCGGGGCCAACCCCTTGGCCTTCGTCTGAAGTCTTACAGGAGCAGAGACGAGAGAAGCAAAGATGCCCAAGGCTTCCTTGGAAAATTTCAAAATCCGAAACCTGGACGCACGCACACCAGGCCCACCCACACGACCTTTTTTCACCTGGAGCTTCTGGAAGTTTCATGTATATGGACTGCATCTCACACATCCAAGTGCAACAGAGTGAATTGTGGGAAAGGACATGCGCAGTAGACACAGCTGACGGGACTCAGCGCCCTGTCAATCACGTGGTCTATCTTGTTCTAAAAGACCCGACGCGAGGTGCCCTAGACCCGGTGCAACATTTTAAAATATTAAATCCTACATATTCCGTGCTCCTGCCGTTTTTGTTTCCACTGGCACGAGCCCACCCACTATCAACACACCATCACCTAATTAAACTTCATTAAACTTTATTGCTTTTTCCTTAACGTCACGGGCCATGTCCAGTTCTTTGCTCATGGCACACTAGAATCTAGGAACCCATCAGGGACGCCATTACCCATGCCAACATGATTACATTCATCCCAGGGAGTTGACACATGTGCACAACGCATCTTGCTTTTCTTTTAAAAGAGCTTAAATAGTTAATGGAACACAATCATCAAACTGAGGGAAGCAGCCAATCGCGAACTCCAAAGGCAGCTTTCCTCAGCCAAACCAGGGTTCTGAATTCCCCAAAGCAGTCTGCCACAAGAAACGAAGAATCAGATGAATCTGAGAGAAGGTATCTGGAAAAAATTGTCTTGCTAATTGTCTGGAATTCATGATCTTTGAATTTAAACTTAATTGTGATAATATTCTGCTAGAAAGGGCACTTACCATGTCCAGGAAGAAAATCGATTTATGTACCTCTCTGCTCTCATACAATGGCATTTTAGTGATTGCTGTTTCCTTATAAAGGTTATAAATTTGCAACGATGGTGGCCCCCACCATTGGTAGTTGATCTTCCTGTCTGCCATTCAGCATATTCATCATCTCCTAATTTGCATTTCCCATTTGGTTTCCCTTCTTGTGCCTGGCTCTAACAATTTAAATCTAGAACTTCACTTAGAGCTCTGTAATACAAATGGAATTTGGACGTAGCCCTGGAACGTAAAGACAGTGAACAGGTTCTGCACCCTGACGCCTCAGAGACTGCGTTCTCCATGGATCAGTCGCTGCCTTAGCTGCACCCGCACCCGCTTAGGAAAGCGTGCGTCTGCGTGGGTCTGTGTACTCAGGGGCTGCCCACGCCTGTGCTGAGGCCTGGAAGGCCAGTGTAGGCTCCTAAGGCTCCAGGGGCACTGTCTATGTACCACACTTGTGTGATTTCAGGCTGTGGTGTCTTGCCCCTCACCCTTAGAGCCCTTGTGTGTTGCTGGTTGTGGGGTCCCTTGTAACTTTGTCAATTCCTGTGCTGCTACCTTCGTCACTTTCTCGTTGCTGGGACAGACACCCCAAGACTCACAATTTAAAGGAGGAGAGTTTTATTTAGCCTCATGTTTTCAGTCCATGGGCAGCAGGGTCCACTGCAGAAATGCATGGTGAAAGAGGCTACTGCAGAAGAAAGCTGTTCACATCCTGGTGGCCAGGAAGCAGAGAGAGAAGGGAGGCTCCAGGGAAAGTTAGATACCCTTCCAGGTCACCTACCCAGCGATGCTGCTCCAAACAGGCCCCACCTCCTAACCACAAGTCACCCCGTTATCCATCACCTTCCAAAGCCCTGCCTCTAAGCTCCTGGGAGTTGCACGTGTGTGTGTGTGTGTGTGTGTGTGTGTGTGTGTGTGAGATTCTTCATCTAAACCAAAACAACTACCCTGCTCTTTCGCTGAAGGCAACTTCTGCACTGTGCAATCAACCCTGCTTCTCTGTATACAGTCAATGGCCTGCGGACAAATCCCTCGTAAGCTGCAGTCACTTATCAAGGTCAAAACCCTGTGTAGCCTACAGCTTACAGCTTCAGCCTGGGCAGCAGCAGTTAAAATCCAATTGCACAATTGTATTAACCATTGTGTACAGCCTCTGACACCCCCAAGGTTAAAACACCTGCTCGGATACTAAGATCCAAGGCTCAAAGCCATTCTGCACAAGAGGAATGGAGGGGAAAGGTAAGGGAGAGAACAGGAAAGCACTGTCTAGATTCTCCTTCAAACCAAGCCATCACACTGAGACACGCTGTCTCTCCAGGGGAGGAAAGAGCAAGGAGGCAGAGAAATGCCTGGAGTGTCAGGGAGCACTGCAGGAGAATGCCAGGAGAGGGGCAGAAATACTACCTGATGTCTCATATCTCAGCTTCTTACCATGTTTGGTTTAATTGCTGTAAGTTTCAGTTTTCTCATATTTCAGTGGAGTAAATGTGAAGCAGTACCTATATGGTGATCATGGTATAGATTTGAGGTAATACTTGTCCATGTAAAGTTGCTAAGGCAGTGGTACCCAGTCAGGTGTTTAAAAGTCCAGTCGGGAAGAGAAGCAAGTACAAGCAGGCACCTTACAAGGCAGTATGTGTTCTAGGTGCCACAGTGAAGGAAGAAGCCAAGTGCTATAGAAGCTCAGAGTAAGAGAGGGAAATTTAATTCCCAGGTAGGCTGAAGTGGGAGGGCTATTGTGGATGATCTGAAGGGAGGGACATCTCTAGAGTCGACTTTTTAAGATTTCATGAGGGGTCTCTCTTCTCTTCATTGCTCAGTTTATTTGATGAGTGCATTGTTTTGATTATCTGCTGTCTGAGAGGTCTTAGACAAGCAGAGACTTAGAGATAAATAACAGAGTTCTTGCATCTGAAGACCTCATTGATAACTCTCCACCTCTTTCTCTCCCATACACACACACACGCGTGCGCATGCACGCACACACTATGTGTGCTTATGGTCTGAATGTGTCCACCCTCACCTCTTTAACTTACATGTTGATTATATGTTGAAATCCTAGTCTCTAAGGTTATGGTTTTAGGAGGTGGGGACTTTGGGAGATGATTAGGCCCACCCTCAGTAATGGGACTAATGTTGTTATGCGAGACGCCAGACAGAGACTCTACCCTTTCTGTCTTCTAAGTTTTAGGGAGAAGATGGTATCCTTTAGGAAGTGGTCAGACACTGGACTGGCTGACCTGACACCCTAACCTTGGAATTCCCAGCCTCCAGAAGAGTAAGAAACAAAATCCTGTAGTTCATAAACCATCCAGTTGATGGCTTTCGTTATAGCGGCCCAAACAAACATGCATACACGTGCACACATGCATGCACAGAGGTCACGAGACAGTCCAATGTGCTGCATCTGCGAGCAGAATGGTGCAAAGTGCGCTCTGAGTTTGGGCAGAGGATGCAGGAGGGACGCTTGGAAGGGCTCATTGAAGGTGCTGCCCCAGAAGCTGAAGACTTTGTGAGAAGAATAAATAAGGAAAGGATAGGAGAAAGCTTTGAAAGCAAGGTTAAGATCCATGGGTGAGACAGCAAAACAATTAATGTGTTCAGAATAAACAAGGCTACCAGTAGAGGTTACCTTAGAGAGCGTTGTTCCTAAAGCAGAACCCAAGTGAGGCTGGAGAAAGCAGACGGGCTTCAAAGTGCAGTCGGGAACTCACAGTTTGGAATCAAGACACTTGGCCCTTGGTAGCCATTTCCTCCCCATCATGACATCCCTCTTGATACCTATGATCTTTAAAGTGGGTCTTATCACATGTAATTAATTCTATTTTAAAAACCTGCTGGCCATCCAGGAGTCCCTTACGGACAGAGAGTGTGGCACAATGTTCCGAGGCTGCATCAGTGGTGTTCGGGTACAAGCATGTTTTAAGGTAGGTACAGTGACATTGGAAAATCAATATTATTTCATAATCTAGACCCTGCCTGTCTTGTATTTCAATTGATGTATAGAGGTCTAATGAAAGGAATACATGATTTCCTGGTCCATTTAATGGGTGGAGATACCTCTAATAGCCTCTGATGTCACAGCTGTAGTCAGTTTTCTCAGAAATCTGCAAGACAATAAATTGGACAGTCTCAGCCCAGCAAACTGTGGACAGTATCTGGTGCCATACACAATGAAGCTTGCAAAGATGCATCGGTGGAATGGAAAAAGCATTCCAGCACTGTGGAGAGGGGAGCCCCCACTGGCCTTGGCAATGGTCCCCCACAGAAAGCGTGCATCATTTAACAGCGATGCCAGTGTATTGACCATCATAAACTTAAGTCTCACTGAAGCACGGATAAATCAGTTAGTACCCTGAAAGTACCTAACAGGAAGAGGAAGCAGAGAATAGCTGCAGAATCAAAAGAGTGCTCTAAAACGCAGTGGCTTGGGTAATGCAAATGTTGAATTGGATCTTCTCCTGCCCAGGTGTGCCCTAAAAATAGTACGCTTCCTTTGTTCAGAGTCCAGCTCCACGAACCCACTGGCACTGGGAAGCACTGGGTCAGAGGGTGATATCTCTGTTACTCTTCCTCTGAGGATTCTCTCATGTGAGGCAAGCAGAAATGTGCAGAGAATTGACTGAGGTATGAGACACCGCCTGTGGTATCAGAGTGGAGCGATGCAAGGGCCCACCTGGGGCCACTGTCTTCCAGAAAGGCTGCTCCCATAGGCTTTTGGGTGAAGTGTGAATCAGCTAAGTCAGGTTGCCTGTAATCTTCCCTCACTAAGACGTACGTGCCCGGAGCGAACCCAGTACTCAGCTTCATTCCTAGCACCTCCAAATCAGCACGTGGGGTTTTGTAAGAACAGCATTAAAGCTACTCGCCTCTTGCCTCTCATACTACTCAGACCATAAATTTCTACTCGATGTCCTACATGCTACCCGATTAGCTTAACAGGCCTGTAGCATCCGCCATGGGTGTTTTATTGAGACCCAGAGTATTCCAGACAATGTACATTTCTTTCATTTTTTATTCAGCGGTGCATAGGGACAAGTTCATCATAATCCTTACTTGATTGCAAATTGGTCTGTTTAATTAATTATCCTCTCTTCATCCCCATTTTTCTCTCCTTCCACCTCCTGTACTCTCCACCCTCCACCAGATGCCAAGCATTCTGTCCTAGGATGGAAACCAGTGTGATAGGAATGTGATGTATCGATGTCTGGGGCAGCGTCATTTCCTAACACTGATTTTCCCTCGCTCGAGTGGCTATAACATGAAGCAAATTGGCAATTGAAGTAGCCACACGTTGACACTGTATTCTAGTTGTGCAGCTGGGGCTCACAAGGAGACAAACAAGGCAGCTTGGTACGCTTCCTCAGCAGATTCTTCCTAGGTGATTTTTGGACAATGTCATAGCAGGGGTGCAGTACGGCACAGGGAGTTGACCTTTCCTTACTTTTGGGCTGAGGGTATAGCTCAGTGGCACAGCATGTGTTTAGTATACCAGAGGCACCAAGTTTGATTCCCAGTACACACATACACACACACACATACACACACGTGCACACACAGGTGCACGCACACACACATGCCCCAATTTAACAACAGAATCCTTACTTCCATGAGACTTCCTGCTCACAAAGAACCACAGCGGCCGCCGTCAGACTAATCGCAGTACCAGCCCTGCACCCGTGCACTGTGGTCGGGGGGCAGTGTCCGGCAGGAGGAATGGGGTATGAAAATGTGCAATGCCCCTGATCGAACAAGTCCTTCTTCCCTGGCACTCCTGCTGTATAATAAGCCATGGGCTCATTTACCCCAGTGGGCAGAGGGCCAGCTTGACAGATGGCAAGGCCGGCCAGCAGCTGCCTAGAGATGGAGACCGTGTCTGGGGAGTTGCACAGGGAACAGCAGGCTGCCCGCTTCCCTGGACAGCGCTGTTATTCCGCCCGAGCCCTTCTGCAGAGGTAGGACGAGGGACGGTTGGAGGAGCCTGGCAATAACCAGACATGTTGCTAGAGGCAGGAGGAATTCTGAACGCGCGTTTTGGTCTCGCTTACTTTCAGGGCTTGGCAGGCACTGCAGTAGCGAGATCTTCATCCCCACCGTGATTCTTGTCTTCACGGGGCTTGGGGTTTTAAGCTGGGGCCCTGGGCCCAGCTGGGCACAATGAATGGGTGAATGTGAGCTAAAACACGTTTCAAAACAGGTCGCTCGTGTTTGCAGAGTAACCAGGATGAGGCATCAGGGTCATTTCAGGCCAGGTTTTGTCCTGAGGTCACGGGATGGAGACACCGGGTGTCCTGGAGACTGTGGGGTCCTAAAAAAGGCTCCGCTCCAATGGCTTCCTGGTCAATGGGGTTAAAGAAAAGTAAACTTGGAGGGCAGAGTGTGAGTCTGGGCTGTCTGCACACATGCGACGGGGTGCGTGTTAAGAGCTGGGGGTGGGGGAAGGAGACTCTCAGGCACCGGCTTCCTTGCCTGCAGGCTGAGATCCCTCTGCATTCCTCCCTGGCACCAGGAGCTCAGAGGCCCCTGCCCGTGTCAGGCCGCAGAAAGAGGCGAACGCTGGTGCTCGTTTCTTAGCAGCACTCGCTGCTGTCAGGTTTGGCAGCTGAGCAGTATTTGTCTCTCTGAGGCAGAACCTGCCTTTCTCTGTGCGCTTCCTGTGCCTGGCGTCCGGCTTTGGAAATGTTTCAGGACTTCTTCCCTCTCCCACTTTCCAGGCCAAGGGCCTAAAATGGGAATGGGGGAGGCCCTTGGTGCTTCCTGTTTGTTCTTAGCCTGTGGGACATTGGCCTGAGTCAGAGAGGACGAGTTCCCTCCTGCCATTTGTTTATGTGCTTCCTCCCAGAGCAAGCGAGGGGAGATGTGGGCAGGCAAATGCACTCCAGGGATTTATTCCCTGTTCAGAAATATTTACTCTGCACTGAGATGTGCTGGAGGGGATTCTCACTCATGAGTGGGACTAATGTATTAGACGTCTACTAGGGGCCAGGCACTGTGATGAGCACTGGGGACTCGGTAAAACACAAATTCCTGCTATCGAGGGGTTTATAGTAGAGATGGGGAGGCTCAAAACCAACACAAAAGTAGGTTAGGTAGTAGAAACCTGGTGGTTAGGACTGCATACTCTCCAGCCAGACTGCTTCAATTCCGGTTCTGCTCTTCAGTTATTTTGTAACTCAGAGCCAGCCACTTATTTTCCATGTGTCCCAGTTTCCTCATCTGGAAGGTGGGATCAGTAGGGGACCCACTTTGCACTGCTGCTGGGTGGATTTTACCAGCCAGCACGTGCAATGATCTTAGAAGAAGAGCTGAGGATATGATGAGCCCTCCTGAAGGCCTTGCTAGGATCTCGTGGATGGCAGGTGGTAGGAAGTACCCCAGGGAAAAATGGTGGTAGTGTTGGGAGCCACTGAGGCTGGAAATTGAACACACCTGCAGGACTGTGGCATGGCCAGGGCATGGCCCACCCAAGAACAAAGAGACTCCTCAAAGGGCAAGGTAAGACCACAGCTGAGGACACCTGGCTCCAACCCCAATTAACTAGATAGGGACTGCAGCTGCAGGCATCTCACTCCTGCTGTCTATTTCCTACCACAAATGTTACTGTGGAGGTAAGATAGTTCTTTTATTTTATTTATTTTTTTGTGGCACCAGGGATTGAACTCATGACCTCGCGCTTGCCAGGCAGGTGCTTAGGCCACTGAGCTAAATCCCCAGCCTAAGATAGTTCTTTTAAATTATCATAGAAAACCACTTGGAGAAGTCATTGAGGTGACTCTCCAGGTCCTGCTCAGATCCTGCCCTTTCCTCAGTAGCCCATCTCCTTTTTTTGAAGAGCTAATAAATATGGGTCTCCCAGAGAAGCTCTTTGTCTCAGCCCCCAGAGTCTCGAACTCTGTTACAGGGTTTTGACCCTCCTGGGACCTTAAAACCGTACAGCTTGTCTCATTTATTTAAGCCTTCGCTGTACACTCGTTTTTGGGAGATCGGGGACCTTGGCCAGGTCCCTGATAGTAGTAGGAGAGGAGAGGGCGTGGAAGGACGGCCTTAAGTTTCAGATAGGCCATCAGGAAGGCCTCACTGAGAAGAGGACGCCGGGGAAAAGGTGCATCAGGCGGGGAGCAGAGCCCTGAAGGCAGTGGGCGGCAGGGGGTCAGGCGGATGGGCGAAGCCGGTCTGAGCCCACTGCGGTGGAAGCGAGAGGAGGGCGGTGTGAAAGTGAATCGGGCGGTGGAGCCGCACCACGGAGGGCCTGGTCGGCCCCTGGAAAGTGAGAAATGGAGCAACGTCCTGACCTCCGTGAGCAGATTCTTCCTGGGTTAGGGTAACAGCCGGAAGGACCGCACTGACGACAATGCTGGCGTTTTACATTCAGAATCCTGCCGATAATTAAAATGTCTCCTGTATTTGTTGAGCATTTGGTCTACTTTTCTGGGAGAAATCGGATCAATCCTTGAATTTACCGTTGAGTCCATTCTGTTTCTATAAACAATATTTTAACAGCGGGAAGGGGGAAAATGAAAAAAAATTGCCCTTGATCCTGTCACCTCCTTATATTTCAGACGAGAAGCTTTTAAGTGAAATACGGAGGATACCGTGGTCCCTCTGTCCACACACTTAATTCTTTCCATGATTCTGGTTGCACACCAGATTGGTTGAGAACCGAATCAAATTTCCCTTAAGGTCAACATTGAACCTAACCATTGAATTTGATTCAGTTCACGCCCAATTCAGTGCAGGAACAGAATCGAGGAAAGAATTAAGTTCGGGAAATGAGGCTCCACTGTATTATCTCCCTGCAAGGTTGGTGTTTATGGAATAAACACCACTTGACTATGAATGAAGGGACCACAACCACCCTCAGAATCTACTTCATGGAGGGCAGGGCTGGGTGCTTGTGGAGGCTGTGGAATATTCACTCTGCTGCCCCAGCGGGAGGAAACGACCCTCTGCATACAGAACCAGAGTGGAGATGGAAGCTGGGGTAGAGGTTGCAGAAGCCACATGAGATTAAAACTTCACAACTTGGCAAGCTCTTGCCCAAAGGAGGGAGAAGACATCAAAGAGAATAAGATTTTAGTTATGAGTGATTGGAAAGTAACTAGATTTATGACAGAAACCAGGAAATCACTGGAAAAAAGCTAATCGAGGGGAAGGACATTGAGTTTCATTTTGCATGTCAAGAGTGGGGAGGCACAGCGCTCCCGTGGGTGCAGAAGGAGAGGTATCAGGGAGGTGGGGCAGATCGCCCCTCAGGCACCAATATGTCCTTCTCCACGTCCTGCAGGGGGACCTCTGGCTACATCAGTGGGCCTCCTGTCCTTCGGCTCTTGGGTCTCATTGACCAAAGGAGCAGGGGCATCGGAGGAGATCCGAGAGTGAGAGGAGATGGAGGTCCAAGCATTTATTCCTTCAGCTCTGTTCCTGTCGGGCCCCCAGAGGGCTGCTGTGCCTCCACACTGACAGTCACCCCTCCTGGCAGGTGGCTCTTCTCATGTCCACTCAGGATCTCTCAGAACTGCTTCTTCCTGTCCTTCATTCAGGGTCTTCAAGGGACACAGCACTGTCTCTCATTAGCTTCCTTTCTGCCCAGTTTTGTGTACAGTTCCTTTGCTAAACTCTGCCCAAGCATCCACTGGGACCTGCTGTCTGCTTCCTGCTGGGCTCCTGAATGACTAGTTTTAATGACTACTCAAAGCCATAAATCTAATTCTAAACATTTTTGGATAATGACATCACTGGAATAAGTGAGAATAAGCCAAAATGCTCCAACATCAACTGACAAAGGATCTTCTAACCTGCATGGTCCTTTACCAGACACAGGATTGAGGGAACAGCTTACCGATTTCCTCCTCCACAAGTCAATTTTGGGAACTGTGGATGCTGACTATGAAGTACAATGTTCTTGGCTCTTGGAGTCTTTCCAGCAGGGCTTGGATGCTGACCTTACTTCCGGGCACAGGTGACTCTTCTATGCTTTTGGAAGGTAGTTTTTCCTCATATTCCATTTCCAGGCAACCCAGATAGTGAAGTATCTGGAGAACTCGTGTCAAGGGAGGAGAAGGGTTGTACTTTCCTACAGCTTGGGAAATGCACACCAAACATCCCCAAGTAAGATGGGGAGAGACTGCCCGCAGTCACACACATCACTGTGGTCACCAAAGCCACCCTTTTTGGTGGAGTGGTGGACACCAGCCCTACAGGTGATTGCTGGAAACCATCTCAGAGGCTTTCTACTAAACTCGGTAGGTTAGTGTGGAAGAACCATCACCATGTGGTTCTCATTGCCTCAAATCAGCAACTCCCCCAACACCCCTGGGGTGTTAGAGAGAGGCTGGGGTCAGCGAGTGGGCAGTTGCCTGCAACCGTGAGGTCAGCAGCTTCTAATATTGGCCAGGGATAAAGCTGTTGAACAAACTGTAAATGACATTTGAGTTTTTATCCCTTTTTTTTCCAGAAGAGCAGGGTAGGAAAAGCCCATAACATGAATCATCCACTCATCCTGGTTTGCCTAGGACTTTCCTGGTTTTAGCCCTGGATGTCCCATGTCCAGGGAATCCCTGTCTCCCAGGGCAAACCTGAATGCAGCCATAGACATGATGTTACTAGCTGTGCACTGATTTCTCTTAAGTAGGCAAAGCTTTCAATACTGGCTTGTTTTGTTTTGTTTTTATGGGTGAATTGGATGGCTGGGCATAGTCCTTAGCAGAGTTGGAATAAAGTCTGGGCTCATTCTTAGCATATTTTCATAATGCAAGAAGATATAAAGATCCACATTTTCTGTTGGCAAATATGAAATGACGCCTTGGAATCTTGGTTTGAATAGCTCCTTGGGAAGTAAGTATAATTTATACATTCATGCAGGATCAGGCAAAACACTCTTTACAAAGACTGATAAAGCTTGTAGATGGCCAGTGCAACCTTCGAACGATTGTTTGGCAGAATGTTTTCACTGGTTGACGCTGCTCTCCATTTTCTGACCAGGTCTTTGTATCTGTTAGTGGAAGTCTTGCTAATATTCTCTCTTTGCTCCTAAGATTCCTTTCAAAAGCAGGATGCATTCGAAAATTAATTGTTTTGTTTTCCTTTTGCTCACTTTTAAAAGGATACTTTCAGTATAACCTAGCTTGACTTATGGGGGAAAAAGATAATTCAAGCGATCCAATATCCTGGAGCAGGATGGCGGTGGTGGTGAGGACAAGAAGGCCTGAGCGCGATGGAGCGGAGACCGCTCTGCTTGCAGACGAGCCGCGCCTGGTCCTGGAGGCGTCTCGGCCAGGGCCATGGCCACGTGTGGAACACATGCTGCTGGGCCAGCACACAGCTGGTCTGCGCGTCGGCCTGAGCTCCTTCCCAGCAGCATCCTTGGAGCAGTGTCTACTGCGGAGCCAAGGCTGAAGCCCTCTGCTCCGCCACATGAGGTGGCAGTGGATCCCCAGACTTACTGTTTGCTCCTCGCCTTTGTCTCTTTTCTCATGTTCCATCTGCCTGTTCATTTAAACTGAGCTTCCCTTTGGGTGCTTTCCCCACCCCTTCCTTGTCTAGGGGGTTTCTCCTTTGCCATGATAGCACTGTCCACTTTGATTATGTCTCTTTCATGCAGTTAACTGTTTTTACTTTTTTACCCATCAATGTCCACGTCCCCTATCAACTTAGGGAAGAAACCCCACTAGGTAAGATCAGTGAAGCCCCAGGGACTGGCACTTGCTGGGATGGACCTTGGACGGTTAATCTTAGGAGAGTGCCTGTAATCCCTGTGGTTTAGGAGGCTGAAGCAAGAGAATCACACGTTCAAGACCAGCACAGACAACTTAGTGAGACCCTGTTTCAAAATAAAAAATATGTAAAAGGGTGGGGCATGCATCTCAATGTAAAGGTTCTGGGTTCAAGTCCCTGAACCAGGAAATAAAGAAACATACAAAACAAAATAAGATCAAACCAAACCAAACCAAACCATAGGGGGCTAACAAGAAGTCCCAGTGAGGGTTCGGTCATAATGTCCAGTGGTGGTGGCTGGGACAGTGGCAGCTGGTGGTGCTCACTGTAGCAGTGTCCAGCGGCTTCCTGACAGGAGGAGTGACTGCAGTAGATGGCTTTTCAGCATCCTTTCGGCAGGGGCCTCTCAGTTCCAGGGTGAGGATCCTGCTACTCCGGTGATTCTGCAGAATACTCAGTAGCCTTAAAATGACCCGTTTTAGTCAAATAAGCAGAGCAGTTTCTCTTGCTGGCAACTGAAAAAGACTGAGTGATGCTTCCTCTAACTACGCCAATCAGCTTTCTCTAGGCAAGAGCCAGGTCCTAGATATCCTTACGGCTCCAGGACCTCGTACGTGGTATGTCCACAGTAAATGCTGAGCCTAGAAGAACATGTTTCAGTCTAAACCCCAGAGGCCTCTAAGAAACCAGTTGTGAGAATGCATGTCCACCAGCTCTCTTGTTTTTCAGTGACGGCCATGTATCTTGCATCTTACAAGATGCCATTCTCATTCAAGATCAATTAATTAGGCCATCAATGGAAATTTCGTGGATGTCGTTATCTTGAAAAGTGCTGAAGAAAAACAGTCTTTGAAGTCTGATGTCATCTACCCACAGACCAAGCCAAGTTTTCCCTGGTGAGATTACTGAGTTAGATGTGAAAATGATCTGAGCCACAAGCACATCTTGTCTCTCCTCCCCTTTACTTCCCTCTCTTGCTGTCCCTACTCACCCCCAGCTCCACTCCCCTTCCTCCATCGCTCTGGGGCACTGCAGACTTCACAGTGGCTGCTGCTGGGGAGTCCCAGACTCCTTGCTCCCCAAAGGGACCCCGACTTGCTGGACTGCTGAGTCGTGGCAGGCCATCTGGAGGCTGGACATCACTGTGGGTGTTAGATCTCCTTGTGGGCCCATCAGACTCACAGAGCACTACATCTCAATGAACTGTTGAGTGAGGAGAAGCAGGAAAACCTAGTCACTTGCTTCTTGCTAGGACAGAACACCAACACCCACTACTTAAGAGAGGTTTGCTTTGGCTCATGGCTTTAGGGGATTCAGTTCTTACTAGGCTGGTGTCAAGGCAGGAAGGCATAGTGGAAGGGTCTGAATGGAGGACAGCAGCTCACATTAGGCAGCCTGGAAGCACAGAATGAGGAGAGGAGCCAGGGTGGGAGAGACACCCTTTCAGGTCAAGCCCTGGTGACTCGTTCTTCCGACCAGGCTCACCTCATAGCAGCACATCCAACTGTGGATTCATCAGTGCATTAACCTGGTGGTGAGCACAGAGCCCCGGTGATCCAGTCACCTCCCAAAAACTCCACTTCTGAACCCATGAGGCTTTTGGGGAACATTTTGGATCTGACCCATAACACATGACAGTTACTCTCTAGACAATGCCTCTCACCCCTTCTTTTGCTCCACTGTCTCCCAGCCCCATTTCAAATGGAGAGGGGTGAATAGTGACTTGTTGACAGCAGAAAAAGGAAAGTGAGGGTCGTGTGGGGCAGAGAGGAATGAGTGATAAAGATGGAAATGGCAAGAGAGAAATAAGGTTCAATCTCATGATGGGCAAAGCTTGGAGTCTGCTGGGAGATGCAATGAGACAATGGGAGCAAGTAGAAAATTCTTCCAGCAGAATTGCTGATGCACAGATGTTGATTTCAATAGTCTGCTGGAGTTTTGCCCTCCTCTTCCTCCAGTTTTGAATGGGTGCTGCCAGAGACTTAGATGTCGTGCTCTGCTGTCACCCAGTGGAAATCTTGCCTTTCTATTCTCAGGATGAGCTCTACCTAAGACTGCATGGAGATTTTTTTCAATCCTCACTCAGAGAAGAAGCCGCATTGCACTGGGGCCACAGAATCACTCCTGATTCTAAATCTGGATATAAAAATGACAATGTCAGCACCAACAGGCTATAAAAATCATTTAACCCAGTGCTTTTTCCCCTTTACAAATAAAGAAACAAGGCACAAAACATTTTGAGTACACACCTGTTTGACAAAAGTACCCAGGACAGAGCCTTTTCTACTGAGTCAAGAGTGAGGAGAATAAAATAAAAAAGGAAGAGACAATGATCAGGTTGGGGAAGCTTGTGTTAATAATTCATTCTGTATTTGTGTTGTTCAGAGTTTGAGAATGCTTTTTGATAAATTATTCATGGCGGAAGGTAAAGAAAACATCAGAGGCCATAGTACTCCGATGTGATCCTTTTAAGAAGGACCATTTCCTGGGCCCAGTGTGGGGCAAAGGAATTAGACCAAGGGTCTATGAATGTATTCAGCAACTGTCTTCCCTAGATAACCTGAAATGCACTGGCAAATAAAGACAGACTTCTCCTCAGGGGCTACCGTGTATTAGTTGCATGATACTCCTGAAGAAATGTTCACTTCTTAAAGTTAGCTGTTGATCCTTCTCCAGGATGGTGAGTGGGAAACACTCATTTCTATGAATGTCAAAGGCAAGAGGCTGTACCTGCCAGGTTAAGAAGGGCATCTGTGAAAATAAGCAGGAAGTCATTTCTGACGCTTGTACTGTTTCAGCGCCTCGTCTGCTTCTATATCATTAGACAGTGCCTACAAAAAGGATTGATGAACAAAGGATAAGTAAATGAGTGAATTAATGAATGAAGGCCACCTGCAGGGTACTGAAAACAAATCTCCCAGGACATAAAACCAAGCTATTTGAAATGCTAGATACATGTTTTGCCTTCTTTTTGTTCTAAGACCCTTAGTCTTGGAAGAATGTGGATGGCATTTGAGACAATGAAGTCAACCTCAAGTTCTGTAGGATTGAAATTGTGTTTGTAACTCTTCCATGACTTGGAGAAGGTTAGGATCTCTCCATAGTACGTGTCAGCAATGCAGACTGAAAACAAGATGTGAGTCTTTGAGGAAATAGAATCTTTTCAGTGGTATGGGTTAAAACTAGGGCTTCATGCATGCTAGGCAAGTGCTTTATCCCTGGACCACACAACAAGCTCCCACAAATAAGGCTTTTATGAAAGAGTACAAATGGATGAATCCTGTTGTTGGGTGAGCATGATGTCTTAAAGAAATATAGATACATTTTCTTTCAGAATATTGTGACACTTCAAAAAGTATTCATATTCCTTCAGACTGCCCAGACTTTAAAGAAAAATTCCATTTGATAATATCTTAGTAGATGCCCATGGGTCTAGAATAAAATTATGAAATGAAATCTTGGGGTCAAACTAATTCTACATAGTATATACTTAGAAGTACGTAAGCAGACCAATGCCTATGCACACTGTTACAAAGTTAGTGGAGGTCCTTTCTTTAAAATGGAAAAATGTACGAAAAGTAATAGGAAAATAGTGCAATTTCTAAGCAGAGCTACAGTTATATGTTATTTGTAGGCTTGTCTAACAAGTGGAAGTAGTATCCTGGCTCGTTCTTTTTGGCCCCTGTGTACTCCCTTTCACCTTAGCCACCTCCCTCGCTCCTCCAACAAATCAATGAATTCGTGGATACGAGGTTGGGAGTCAGCCAGGACTAGCTGAATTTGCCATCTCATGTTGCTTGAATCTATAAGCAGGAAATTATTCAGACGAGTGATGTCTCTGAAGGCAGAACATTAAATCGATCCTTCGACAAGGACCAAGGACTCCCGCATGGAACTTAACAGAGTATTAATTCCCATAAACATCACTGGGATTATCAACCAGAAGCAGGACTTACCTATTTTTTAGAACATGACTCGGAAGTGTTCTGTGTAAATTTTTGTGTAGTTGTTATGTTCAATGTGTGTGTATCTTGACACGCTTGAACCATTACATAAATCACACTAATGCAAGTGCTTTGCCAAACACACGGTATGTGTGTGATGGAACGCTTCCACTACAAGGGTTTGTTTCTGAGCACTTACCTTTCAGATAAAATTATCCTCTGGGCTGACATTTTCTCTTTGCTTTTTTTGTAGCTAAGTGGAACACTCTTTTCAGCAGAAATGTGTAGTATGGTCCCTTCTGAGACATCAGTAGAGTTTGTATATTTTAATGATTTAAGCTTGCAGAAAATGTAGTTTAAATGATTGCTTTTTTATTATAAACTGATACCATTTCTAAACATTTTCTTGCCCCAGGATGGCATTTCTTGCATTCACTTTTCCATTCATACATCCCCCATTCACTCATTCTGCACATATTTTTGAGTGTCGGACTTGTGCCAGATCCAGTGTGTAAGCAGTGGGTGTTCACTAGTGACCAAAGCAGACACAATCTTGGAAAAGGCTGAAGAAAAGGAAATGAAATAGAGCAGTTCTGTAGGTGACAGAATCACCGGGTAGGAGGGTCACACAGACAGGACCACCAGATAACATACTGTTTGATGGGACGCCTGAACAAAGTACAGAAAGAATAAAGCAGAAGACTGCAGGAGAAAGGCTGGAGGCAGATGGGACAGTGTGTGCAAAAACCTTGAAAAAAAGAACACATGGGCACTGCTGAGTGAAGTGTGCACAGCACACTCTTTACCTCTTGAGAATGCCTCTTAAAATTAACTGAATTATTGGCCATGTGGAATTGAACTGCTTCCTGGTTTTGAATAGAACCCTTTTTCCATTTCCCATTAATTTTGACAAGCACGTCTGTTTTAGGGCTTGAGAAATGAGGATTCCAGATTTGAAGAGGGGGAGGCAGTGGAGGAGAACGCTGGCATGGGCTTGGCCTGCAAATCTTGTAGCTGAAACAAAGAGATGAATAATTAAAGCCTATGTGATGATGATTATATAAGCAGGGCTTGAAAGTGTTTCATATGAAAATAATTAAAATAATACTTTCCTCCAATCATCACTGAGCACTTAAAGACCAGGCTTGTGAAATGCTTTGTGGGGTTTTGGGAGAGGCAGTGTTCTTCCCTCTTCAGTAACAAATGACTGGTTTTTCATGTTACTCCAAGGACTTGGAAATGTGTTTGTGAACTAAATTGAAGGCTGTATCACTGTGTGCCGTGAGCAATCAGAATTTTATAGGTTGCAGGCAGCTCTCTGTGCAGATATGCCACGGAAGGCATATCTGCACAGAGAAGGTTCCCATCCAGGAGAACAAATTCACATGGATGGGACCGGTGGCTGCTGTGTGACTGAATTAATGGCCAGGTTTGTCACACCCCATGCACTTTAACTCTGACCACATGCACAGCAGTGAACTAATCCAATTCGTGTCCTCTTGGGATAGTCACCTGTGTTTCTATCTTCACCATAACTGTCACCTCCCTCTTCCTTAAAGATTTTAGCAGTTGACTCACTTTCTCTAGTACTAGTCCAACTTAATTCTTGGAAATTGCAATTCTATACACCCTCAGAGATCCTGTTATGGTTTGTATATAGATGGCCCCCCAAGCCTCATGTAGTCATGGAAGTGGCTGAATCTAATGTTTATGATTGATTTTTGTGTAGTGCTAGGGTTGGCAGTGTGAGTCCTGCATCTGCCCAGGGCTGGAGCCAACATACAATGTAAGGGTGGAATGGGGGTGTGTTTTCCCCTCTTTCTGCAGCTCACTTTTGCTGCTTGGAGCCACTGGGAATGGCTGCCCCTCAGCCATGCCACCCTGCCTTGGAACCTGCTGAGCATGGACTGAAACCCCCAAAACTGTAAGAAATAAACCTCTCCTTGCTTCACTTTGGGCATCAGGTATTTTGTCTCAGCAATGAGAGAAGAGTAACCAAGACAGAATTTGCTACCAGTGGAGTGGGGTTGTTGCTGTGACTGTACCTGACCATGTGGTTCAAGAGCCTTTGGGAATGGTTTGTGGGAAGAGTTTGGAAAGGTTCAGAGATGTCACCTGTATGCATATAGCTGGAACAGCTTAGGCTGTTCTGCGTGGGAGATTCTGGTCAGAGCTCAGGAGACCAGAAGGTTGATAGAAAGCCTGACAGTAAGGACCAGGCTCAAGAGGTTTCTGCTGGGAAGAAGGACTGCATTGGGTGCTGGACTCCACATGATGTGTGTTATGGCTTGGCAGAAAGTTTGTCTACATTTTGCTCATGTCCAGAGACTTTGCCTGAGACTGAGATTAAGGGCAGTGGCCTGATTAATCTGGCAAAGGAAATTTCAAGGCAGTCAAATGTTGAGGCTGTGGCATGGCTACTGTTGGGGGCTTTTAGCCAGATTTATGTTGAAAATCAAGAGCACAGAGCCCAGCAAGGTGATTTAAAAGGTTGTGAGTTTGGCCAGAAAGGAAGCTCCTGTAAAGCTGTGGACTGTAAAAATAGAGCTGAGATCTTGATTGCTAAGAAGGAACAAACAAATACAAAAGATGGCCTGGAGACATCCTGGAAAGCAGCAAGTCTTGAACCTTTGCAGCTTCCAAACTGCAAAAGTGAGACTTTGCCTGGGAGAGAAAGCTGCAGAGTGCCACATTCCAGAATGGTGACAGAGGCCACATGAGGTTCCAGAATGATGGCAGAGGCCACACGAGGTTCCAAAATGGTGGCAACATAGAGAATCTGTTCATTGCAATCAGGTTCTGAGTGCCCAGGAATGCAGGCACTCGACCTCTACGGTCAAGAAAGAGGAAAGTCTCGCTGCTGCTCCAGCTGGCAGCATCCATGTGGTGCTGGTTTTAGGTGCATGGGGAATGCATGCATTTTGAGGTTAAAAAGGCTTCCACCCCGATTTCAGAGGGCCCAGGAGGCCAGGCAGTGTGCCCCTGAGAGGGCAATGTGTGAAGCTGCACAGTGGAAAACTCAGAAATTAGAAAAAGCCAGGAGCACGGATGAGCTAAGGAAACCTGCAATGGGGGAGCAGAGCCAGCACAAGAGAGATGCCATGGGATTGGTGACCACTAGAAGTGCCATAGGGGTGGAACCACACAAGACGTTTGGAGCTCACAATTTGCCACAGATTGCTTCAGATGCTAGAGAAACAACTATGTGATTTAACATTTACTCTGCTGGATTTTGGACTTGTTTTGGTCCCAATGCTTCTGTTTGTAACTTTTGCAATGAAAATGTTTATGCTGTGCCATTGCATACTGGAAGTGTTTAACTTTGTTTTCATTTGTAGAGGGGCTTGCAGCTAAGAGTTTGCTTTAGATCTCAAAGGAGGCTTGGGACTTGGACTTTTCAGCAATGATGAAACTATTAGAACTTTGGCAACTCTTGCAGATGGACTATATGTCTTTTGTATAAGGGATGTACATGAGTCTTTGGGGGATCAAGGGTGGAATGTTATGGTTCATAAATAGATGCCCCCCCAAGCCTCATGTAGTCATGGAAGTGGCTGAATCTAATGTTTATGATTGATTTTGTGTAGCACTGGGACTGGCGGTGTGAGTCCTGCACTCGCCCAGGGCTGGAGCCGACATACAATGTAAGGTTGGAATGGGGGTGTGGTTTTCCCTTTTTGCACAGTTTGCTCTTGCTGCTTGGAGCCGCCGTGAATGGCTGCCCCTCAGGCACGCCACCCTGCCTTGGAACCCGCTGAGTATGGACTGAAACCCCCAAAACTGTAAGAAATAAACCTCTCCTTGCTTCACTTTGGGCATCAGGTATTTTGTCTCAGCAACGAGAGAAAAGTAACTAAGACAGGTCCTTAACCTTCTTTTACTGATGACCTCTTCCTCTTCCCTTTCACTCTTTCCTTGTCCTTCAGTAGCTGCCAATTCTGCATCTCTCACACATCCTACCTTAACAACTCTCCTTCTAGGATCCCATCTCTGACAATCCTGCCACCTCATTGTTCTCCAAAGATTCCCTCTCTTTTCTCTATCTCTCACTTTCCTCATGTCCTCACTTTACTTCTTAACTTCCAAGATCCATATTAAAATCACTCCCTTGCCTATGTCTTCAACTCTTTTCTCAGTCTTGATTGGTAGCATTCATTGCCTTTGTATCTGCAGCATGACCTTTGCCTGGACTCTGGACTTGTACATCTAGCTGTCTACTGGACTCAGCTGCTTATCTTCTAGCATTTCAAACTTCTCTTGGCTCAAACCAATTTCCCACTTTTCCTGCAGCTCTGTATTTAAGAAAATTGGATTGATTGTCCTGTGCAGTGTTAATTTGTTTTATTTATTTATTTTTGATTTTGAAGAGAATAAAAGAAAAAAAAAACAGAATAGACTCAATCAAAACAAAACAATGAATGTGATACAAGACTTCAAAACAAGATAAAAAGAAACCAAAAATGGCTACCATGTTGCCTCTTGCTATCTTCATAATAACTTCCCATACCATCAGGCACAGTAAAATCAAACAAAACAATAGAATAAAACCAATCGAAATAAAACAATGAAAGCAATACAAGACCTCAAAATAATATAGTTGGAATACAATAGTGGCTACCAAAATACATCTTGCTATCTTCAAAGTAGCTGTTTATATCATCAGACATAATAAAATCCAACAAAACAAAATAGAATAGTCAATCAAAACAAAACAGTTAATATGATACAAGACTTCAAAACAAGATAAAAGGAAACCAACAATGGCTACCATAATGCCTCTTGTTATTTTCATAACTGCCCATACCCTCAGGTATAATAAAATCAAACAAAACAGAACAGGATAAAGCCAATCAAAACAAAACAATTAAAACAATAAAGGACTTCAAAACAAGACAATAGGAATACAACAGTGACTACCATAATGCATCTTGTTATCTTCAAAGTATCTGCTTGTACCTTCACACATAATAGATTCAAACAAAACAAAATAGAATAAAATCAATCAAAAGAAATCATTATGGTAGTCATTGGTGATTTCTTATTGTCTACTTTGAAGGCCTGTAATGCTTTCACTGTTTCATTTTGATTGGTTTTATATTATTTTGTTTTGTTTGAATTTCTTGCGTGAGAAGGTATGAACAACTATTTTGAAGAAAACAAGAAACACTATGGTAGCCATTGTTGATTTTCTGTTGTTTTGTTTTGAAGTCTTGTATTGCTTGCATTGTTCTGTTCTGATCTGCTTTGTTCTGTTTCACTCTACTTTGTTTTGTTTTATTCTCTTTAAAATAAATAATAAAAAAAAGAAAACAAGTAAAGTGATATAGGTCTTTGAAGCAAGATAACAGGAAATCAATAATGGCTACTATAATCCACTTTGTTATTTTTGAAATAGCTGTCCATGCCATCATATATAATAAAATCAAGCATAACAAAACAGAATAAAATGAGGCTAAACAGAACAATGAAAACAATACAGGGTTTCAAAACAGGATAATAGATTAACAATGGACACTGCATTCCCCCTGTAGACATCTCTTCCCCTTTCACCTTCCCAACCTCTAGTGTGAATTTTGGATCGCACTAATTTCTTTAGTTTTTTATACTAGGGAGACAACATGATGTTCACCCATGTGACTGAACAATTTCACCCATGAGCATGCTCTTAAATTGTATCCATGTACCTACAAGAGCCTCGAGGTTATCTTTCTTTATAGCTGAGTAGCTTTCCATTGTATAGAAATGCCATATCTTTCTTATCCATTTTGTAGCTGATGGGCAAGCTACCCCTACTTTTTTTTCTGGTTTCCTGTCACATAGAGCATTGTTTTCTCTCCTTTGACTTTTAATGTATGAATTTCCTTTTGAGTTAAGT
>RJWT010009336.1:0-25232 GCA_004365215.1 Cuniculus paca
TATAATTGCAGCCATCAAGGATGTCCAATTATCTTGTTTGGAAACCCTGTATTGCTTTCATTGTTCTGTTTTGATTAATTTTACTGTATTCTGTGTTGTTTGAATGTAGTATGTTTGAAGGTGTAGGCAACTATTCTGAAGATAACAAACATTATGGTAGCCACTGCTGTTTTACTAGTATCTTGAAGTTCTGTATGGCTTACATTGTTTGTTTGGGTTTTTTTTTGCTGGTTTTAGTTTGTTGTGTTTTGTTTGATTTTATTTATCCCTGATGGTATGGGCAGTTATATTGCAGATAACAAGAGGCATTATGGTAGCCATTATCAATTGCTTTTTATCCTGTTTAGAAGTCATGTACCATGTCCATTGTTTTGTTGTGATTGACTCTACTCTGTTTTATTTTGTTTGGTTGTATTCTTTTCAAAATAAAATAAAATATAAACTTTTCATTCAACAAGGGAGCCATAGGGCCCTCATCTTAACAAGGCCTATGTAGGGAGTAAATTCCTGAGAATTCACTTCATGGTGCTCACTCATATAGACACTCAGAAGACACTGCTTTGGTGATCCAATGGACATAACTATGGATCCTACTGGCAAAAGTCTTGCCTTTATCCATGTGATGTTATTTTTGCCAGCATACGTAATACATGGGTATTTGGGTATAGATTTCTACCACACAGATAAGAAGGCATGGGGGGTTAGACAAGGAGTCCCTGAAAGGCCTCATATTTTCTTCAACAATGAACAAATTGTCCACCACAGTGGTGATAGTATGGTTGCACTAGCATCACTAGTTCCAGAAAACTTTTTAAACATATTCAAATTTTCATGCCATCTACTAAATCAGAGCATATGTTTGTGAAGCCTGAAATATGTTTTGATGTGTGAATCCTCCTAGTGATTCCAATGTGTAATAGTTTTGAAACTAATCTTCTAGAACTAATTTTTTCTAGAAGTTTCTATGACTGCCATCTGTATCTAGTTGTACACGGACAATACTGTAAATCAGCTCCATCTCATGCATTTGACTTTCTTATGTGTGTTTGCTACGTTGTTTGCTCTTTCATAAACTTAGAAGTGCTTGGAATTTAGTAACTCTGTGTCTTGGTTACTTTTCTTCCTTGCTGAGAGGAACACCTGACACCCAAAATTAGAGAAGAAAAGGTTTATTTAGCTTACAGTTCTTGGTGGTTTCAGTCCATAATCAGCTGGCTCCAAAGCAGGGTGGCATGGCACTGGGGCAACACTTCAAAGCAGTAGCCAGAGCAAAAGAGGGCAAAGGCAAGCCTCTTCTCTACCCTTAAATTGTACACAGACCACCCCCCCCTTTCCCAGGGTGGGTGTAGCACTCACAAATGTCCTTGCCCTCCTTTGCACAGGACGAGGATATGTACAAAGTAAGAACCCTGGCTCCCTGCTGAGTCTCTCAGTTAAACCTGTAAACTTCTCAAGTTGACACAATGTATTAACCATAAGACTAAGGAAAAAATCTTGAACAATAAGTAGATAGCTAGCCTTCTCTTTTGGACTTCAATGGTACAATTCAAAAGTTCATTTTTCATGTCTCTGAGGGTTATACAACAACTAACACTGGAAGCATTAAAAATCAGCTCAATAATATAACCAAGGCTTTTCTTTCTCTTTCTATCCTTATTTTAATCTTATGACTCATAAACACTTTGGTTAATTAAAATGAGTTAATTTATTCACTTTAGTTGTAAATTTCTCTCCAATTTATTGCATTCTGTATTAAGTCTCATTGGTAGTAATTACTAGAGATGGAAAAGTGTCAAATCTATTTTTGAAGATTTGAATTTGCAATGTTAAATATTTTATATCATTTAATCAGAATAAAATCTTACTTGTTATGCTATTTTTAAGTTTTAAATGATAACTTACTTTTTATGTAAATTTGGATATTTAATTAAATTTTTTCTACTCATTTTAAAAAGAAACAAAATTTCACCTTTTTTCTATATCTTATATGATTTGTTCCAAAATATTATCCTAATTGTAGAAATTTTGAGGACATTTAAATTTTCCTTTGTCTAATATTCTTTCTGTTGTTTTTAGATCTAACTTTTCTGTTTTTATTGTGTGGACAACATTGAATTTACCATTGTAAATGCTTTTAAATACACAGTTCTGTTCTTTGTTTATCATATGAACATTGTAGTGCTACAGTTTTCCAGAAGTTTTTCATTTCATAAGTTTTAAAATCTCTTATATCCACTAGATGTTATTCTCTTTCACCCTTTTTGCAATTGCCTTTCTATTTTCTGATTCTGTGACTTTTAGTACTAGGATCACATTTTATTGGAACCATTCAGTCATTTATTGACTTTATTTTGTGATTGTCTTATTTTACTTATCAGAATTTCCTGTTGTAGTATTTGACAGAGTTTTCTTTCTTAAGGTTAAATAATATCCCACAGTACATATATACCACATTTTACTTATTTATAGGACTAATATTTGAAAGGTCACTATCACTATATATCATGCTTTTATTTTTGGATCCAGGAATCTGATTCAAAGATGCTAGTAGTTCATTTAAATAAAGTCTTTACAGTCCTATATTTTGATTTATGCAATTTGACTATGAAATATTTTTGTCTACTCTCCAAAACTATCATTTTATACTGGTAGCTCACATACAATGAAGTTTATGACTTCTAATCCTACAATGTCTTTCTAGTACCTTTAAAATTCCAAAATCCAGGAAAAAAAGTTTCCAAATTCATGAAAGTGATAGAATTAGTAGTAATTGAAGGTTGGTGAAAACAACTGTGCATTTGCAAGGGGTGAAAATTGATCCTTATATTTACTATTTATGCATTAAATCAGGGGTTGAATATTAAACATTACATTTATTATTTATGCATTAAGTCAGGCACTGATTATATGGGGGGAGGATTCCACTTAACAAGTGCTTAAAAAGCTTTAAGACATTCAGTCAATTAATAGACCTTAAACACTCCAGAATATACCAATTCTCATTTGTAAAATTATTATCTTTTTTGTACTCTTTATTTCTAGGAATTAAGTCATCTCAGTTAAATTGATCAAAATCTGTTTTAATCACTAACTTTCCCTCAAGTAAAAGTTTGTTTTTTCTTTAATTCTCATATCATGTAATTCAACTTTCCTTCTTATACACGCCAGAAAAGTCTCTAACCATAGATGATAGTTGATTTGATAGATAGATAGATAGATAGATAGATAGATAGATAGATAATAGAAACATACATTCTTTTGGGAGTTTTTTTCCTTTAGTTTTTTTACTTTGAAGTCACTTTTGGAATTCTGTTGGAGACCAAACTCTTCTCATGAAATGCTTAAAAAACAATTGTGAAAGCATTATAATTTTTTCTCGATCCTTTGAGCTCTCAGAAAACCTCTGCTGACTATGTATTTCAACTTGACAGTTTCTTAGATTCTACTATTCACTTATTTTAATTGTGCTACAAAATGTTGATGAACATACCTTAAAATTTAGCTAATATATAAAAAATTAATGATAATTAAGGTTTGTGATAGTTTCACGCCAAACATACCTCTGCTGTATGTTTGGAACAGCAGCAAGACATGGCTTTTTATCATGTTTTCTGGAGTCCTGCTGGTTATGATTCTTTCATGTGGGATTTTATTTTGGACACATTGAAGTTTGGTAGATAATTTGTCATGTTGAATTATTCAGATTAAGTTAATAACATTATTATAATTACTAGTTGTTGCTAAAATGTAAACATTTTAGCATTTTTAATTGCCAAATTGAATCTTTTTTTAACTATCCGATTAACATTGGGCAGATAAAAAAGCTTTTCAGGATCTCCATCATGTCACATAAAGAGCAAAAGCAAAAGAATGCTATAAATTCCATTACACATCATGATAACCTTTCATCAAACACCAAAATAAATATTGATAACAAATGTATTTGTTATCTAACTTGAAAAACTACTTTTCCATTCTTTTTACAATTATATTTTACTTATAATTTTTAAAATACGTAGTAGTACAGTATTATTTCTGATTTTTCAAAGCATTATGAAAAAGTTTCTGTCTTCTCTATGTCCTCACACTTACAACTAGTTATTTACAAGTATCATCATCAATGAACCACTATGCCATGATTAACTAGTATGGTTCTTAAAAGAGAAAGATGAACACAAAAGTTCTCACGGTTCTAAGATGAACTGCACTAGGCTCTGCTTTTAAATCTGAGTTTGATACTATCTTTTTGTTTCATGTGACACTTTCGATTTCCTTATCATTTGAACTTTGCTCTATCTTTATTAAATTGCCTGTGTATGCTAGGGGAGAGGAAAAGATGCCATATATTTTGCTCATATCATCTTATTTGATTCTCTAGTTATTTTATTCTGCAAAAAGTCGATGCATATTTGGCTTCGGATTCTCACTTCTTTGGCACCCAATGAAATTATTTGCAGGTTCTGGCAGATGATGAACGTAGACTGCAGTTCCAGCTCCGCTACACAGAAGCCGCATGCCATTTGGCAAGCCCTTAAATTTTCTAGCCATTAATTTACTTCTTTATTAAGTGATTATATCAATTCCAGAATACCCAGGATTGCTGCAAGAATTGTTAGATACTATACATGAATTTCCATATACTTTAATATTTAAAAAATATTAAGACAAAAGGAGAGAAAAATGCCTTTTTAGTCCTCATCCCAGGTTTTTGGCAAATCTCTTATTCACTACAATGCACCAAGTTGTGTCCACTGAATTTTTTACACATGTATTTATCTGTATAAAATTGAAAAGAAATAAGTGTATTACACCAAAAATCCTCTGATAGATCAAGTGTAAAAGTGGTAATCAATTTATTCTAGTGGATTGATAGGTGTAACTTTTGGCATTTTATATCTAAACATGAGTTCAGGCATATACAAATATTACTACCATTACATTATCCTAAAATAGAGTAAAGCATTTCTCAATGTTATATCACATGAAATAAGTCAGATTATCTATACTAAAAACTGACGCTTGCAACAAACTCATCTTCCAAAGTAGCTTTTCGTCATTTTATGTGTCCATCATTCTACCATTGGATGCTATTGTTATAAAATTCTGTATCGTTATGAAGTGCAGTTTCCCACTGTCCTCTCAAGAAACACAAATATACATCCACTATCACAACTATAAAGGTCTCAGCAATGGATCGATGTCCACTAATCCTTCCATTGTAATTACCCAAAGCAACATGTCAGGACCACCCTTTGACTTTCAAGAACTCGGAGTCATTCTGGGATTGAATGTTCGATGGCTATTTGGCATTTAGTGCCATTTCCTATAACTGATGATACAGATGTAGCCTCATATGTCCTTCAAACATTTTCAACCTAAAAAAATTCTCATAAAAGTACCTTTTTAAATCTACCAACAATGAAATTGATATAATGTTATCTAAATTATTATGTAGAATTTGTTTTACTTTCAGATATGGTAACATCCTAAAGAAAGTGTGTGATAGTTACATAATTCACCCCATTTTAACAAAGCGAATAAAGATTAAGAGAAGGAATTTTAGAATGTTTTGTGCTGAAGAGGTAACACAATTTTACAACAGTAAGCCAGACTAACATCTGGAGTTGTCTGTTGGATTAATCATTTACTTCAGCACAACAATTCACATTTGTATATGTAGCTCAGATATGCATATCTTATGAGACATTATCACTTATCAGATTTGAAAGCTGCATAACAACCTAGGGGAAAATAATGGTAAAGAAAAATAGATTGATAGAGACTTAGAACCTTCAGGGCATAATGAATCTGTCATTGGAGTATTTGAAAACAGTATGTAAGGACATTTTCCAAAATCAGATAGACTACATAAATACAAAAGATGGCTATATTTATATTTCATGAATATGATTTTTGATTTCCTAAAATCTAAAAAAAACATAAACTGTAACCTAGTAGATGAAGATTCTGAAGTTTTAAAGTTTATTTCAAGGAACCTTGGCAATTTTAAATTAACGTAAGAATAGATCCATCAATAACATTTTCACTACTTTAAGACTAGACTAGTAGAAAAAAGTGAATTTCCTTCCAAAGTGCAAAAGATCTTATTACCTGCTGTACTTCAGTTTAAATATTTTGAATTCACTGTCATATGCACTAATAAATAATTATCTAAAATTTTGAATTTTTCTTACTAGTTTCTCACTTTCACTAAGATAACTGGTGTGCATGATGACAATTGCCCTTATAGCTGAAAGTTTTTACTGAACACAGATAGAAGTCATATTGTGCACATGGAATCCTGTTGGTGTGCTCTCAGGAAAGCAATCTTTCTGATGAAAAAAGAAAGAAAGCAAAATTGTAAGTAAGTAATGGCACAAGGCCTATAAAAGTTTTGTGAATGTGAGACAGCTAAGAAGATAAGTTGAAATCTCAAGATGTGAATTGATATCAACAGCTACCTCCCTTCAGATCCCCTCAGTATTAATCTAGTTTTCCATTATTTCCTGTGGAAATATCTTTGATTTCTGAATGTATTCACATCTATGCATTTTTATATATAACTATCACAGATTGTGAAGGTATTACATTTATGATAAAGATAAATTGAAAATTCATCCTTCCTGGAGAGTTATCATGGTGCAAGAAAGAATTTTCAAAGATTCCAAGAGCCCCTAGTTGTATAAGTTACCATGAATCAGATATATGGAAAGAAATGGTAGCAGGGAAGTTTATTTAATTTCAAAGGAGTTATATTTTACTTCATTATGATTCTATAGTAATATTCATTTGAAAAGATAGCAATTTGGCTAATATGTTTCCAAAAAGCTGCAAGTGAAAACAAAATGTTTTCACTTGTATTAAAAATCTTACATTCCTATTGTACCTTAACTTCCGTATTGCCTAGGATGAAAGAATGTATAAATATTCAATTCTGGATATACTTCCACATACTATGTTTACATATATTAATTTGCTTGATATTACAGAAATATTTGTGACAATATCTCAGAAGCATTTGAGCACTACTTTTTTTTTAATTTTGGGAATTGTATTTAAATATGTGCAAATCATTTCAAAAAGTAATGTTGCCTAATCATATCTGATCTGATCTTATATCTGATTAATCATTAAAGTGGGATCACAAGCAAGCATAAATGTCAGAAGATGAACATTTTTACATATGCACCCTTACTTCACATATAATGAAAAAAAAATCCATGTAGAGAAGTTTATGTCTTACTGAAAAGGAGAATAATTTGAAAAAGTAACATTTTATGTATATCTTGCTTTAGTAAGTAATTTGTAAACTTTGCATTCATATGATGCAAGGATCCTTAGATAACCTCTGTTAAACGACATAAAATAGAAAAATCAAAGAGGAATAAGGAATGTGCATGAAAACAATAATAAGCCATTTCATTTAATTTTAATAACTAAAAATAACAACTTGTCCTTTACACACTTTACATGAACCTTACAAGGGTGTGAAATTTAAAACAATCTCTTTCATATAATTAGTTTTAAAATCCTTCTTTAAATTACTTCATGTCAGTTTTAAACTAAAATTAAGTCGAAAACTGTAGGAAGATATAAAATTACCATAGTAACCCAAAATTGAAAAATGAAGTCTTTAGCAAGCAGTAACTTTATTTCTCCAGAAAAAAAGAAAATATTCCCTCAAATTTATGTGATATTTCTACCACTAGCACCATTGTTTAGGTACAAAAATTTTGAAAATATTTACCTGAAAATAATGGTGTGCTAATATTTGTCCATTAAATACTAAAATCTCAGATGATGACATTTGGTAATTACCCAACCAAAATAATTCACTCCATCATCATAAGCAGAGAAATAGTATTAACTTTGAGATGATAGTTTTATATTAGATATCACTACAAATGAAAAAGCATCAAATTTGATCTTTAAATGCAAAAAAATTAATTATATGCAGTTTGTCCAAATTTCTGGTATATGTTCTTAGTTTCTTCTTCATGAAATTGTGAAAATTCCTGCTGATAGCTCTACTCTCACTTATTAATTTTAATTTGTATTTTCTCTTTATCCATTTTCCTGATAATCATCAATTATCATTATCTTTGACTTTTTTTCTGATATACTCATTTTTAAACATACAACTCTATTTTGATCTAACCTTTTTTTCTTCCTCATTATTCTATATCAATAGTGTGTGTAAAGTGAATCCTGCAGTAAATTTCCTTCCACTGTTGCTCTTACAGGTGCCCTCCATGGTAATAGATACAGTAGTCACACAATGACACATTTTTAAGATTTTCTTTTAAACTAAAAATATAATTAAGAATATTCTTCTACTAAGGATAAATGCATCAAAGAAAGTTAACCAAATGTAACAAAGCTCTCTGATATTGGAAAATGCTATTGTTTAGATCTTAAATGCCCTCCAAAATTATGTTTTTAGATGTCATTGAATCATGAGGGTGCCACACTCATCACTGAATGCATCTATTGATGAGTTCACTAGCTAAATATGCTATGAGGAGGTGGGCTTGGTTCAAAGTGAGTCACTGGGATTGTATCCTGGAATGTGTATTCTTGTTCCTGCCTCTGTTTCTCTCTCACTCTCCCCTCCTCTCCCTCCCTCCCCCTTTCTGTTTCCTAACTGCCATGGGATGACTACCTTTCTTTTTCCTTTCCTTTTCTTCTGTGAAGTCAACCAACCATACACTGAATCCTCTAAAAACCATAAGCCAGAAAAACCTCTCCTCTGTTGAGAAACGGACATTGTGTATTTTATCCCAGTGACAGGGAAGTGCCTAAGACAGATAATTGGTACAGGAAAACTAGGGTCACTGCTTTGACTGTACCTGACCATGTCATTGAGAAATGTTTGGAACTGTCTTTTGGGAGAAATTTGGAAAAGTTTAGAAATATAAACTAAAGAAGCCGTTGAATGAATAAATTGAGCCTGATAGGAGTCATTGTCCGACAGTCAAAGATCAGATTATGGAGAGGAGCAATGCAGACTGTAAATCCAGGCTCAAGGATATTTCAGTTGGAACAAGGATTCCATTGGCAGTTGGAATAGAGACATTGCATGTCACTCTGGCAGAAAATTTATCTTCATTTGGTCAATATCCTGAGACTTTGTAGGACACACAGATTAAGGTCAGGGGACTAACTGATCTGGTAGAGGAAATTTCAAAGTAGCCTAATATTAACTCTGTGCCATGGGTACTGCTCTCCACTTTTGGCCAGATCTATAGTGCAAAATAGGAGAAAAAAGCAGATATGAAAAGCTTACAGTTTCATCAGAATGGAAGCTTCTACAAAACTGTTTGAAATATTACCATCAAAAAGAAGGTATGTACTTTGCATGAGGACAATAGAAGAAATGGATAGAATGCAATTGATAAGCTTAGTAGTGTAAAAGAGTAACCAACTTTGAAAGACTGTTTTAAGAGGAGAGCCCCAAGTGCCCTGCTTCACCAAGACCACAGAGCAAAGTGTTTCCCCAAATTCTATAGTCATCTGTGTATTCCAATGCCAGTATGACAATGCTTCTCGCTAGGTTACTGCTCCAGCTGGTGGCAGCCCTTGTCATACACGTGATTCTGATTTTCACGCACAAACAATGTGAGAATTGTGGGATCATGGAGGCCTCACCCAGATTTCCAAACAAGGCTTTGGGACCTAGGCAATGCACCTTAAGAAGGTAATGCATAAAGCTGTGAACAGGAGCTACAGAGGATGTTTGCCCAGCCGATATCTGGCCTTGCTAATTAATAATCTAGTTATTTTCTAAAAAAAAAATCTAATTATTTTCTAATGCACTATTCCTACATTTTGGAATGGAGATTTGTACAGTGTGTCCTTGAATATTATGTCCCTGACTCATGAATACTTGAGTTGCAGACTTTTGCAGATACAAACAGATCTCCCTTTATGAACATTCATAGATGCAAACAAATCACAGAAGTTGCTCTCATGTTGGACATTGTCGCAGTTGTACTACTGTGTGATTAATGTGCTTAAAAGTAAAAATAGTTTATTTACAATATTTTTGGGTTTTTTATGCCTTACATTGTATGTTTATGTCAATGGTGTATAAGTCTCACTTTGTCGAACTTAGTAATTAATCTGATTTATAAATGTTCTCCCAGAACAGAACTCATTCCTAAATCAGGGGTTTAGAAAACACTTGTTTTGACTCTTATTGATACATGTTTATAGTACACAATGAACATATTCACTGTAGGGGACTGGTAAATGTACATAACGCATTACAATTCTCTTCTTTTTCCCTCTCCCTCATCCCATATATATGAGAAACTATACAGTATTTAAGTTGGCATATCTGAATATCTTCAAGGAATATTATGTTCTCAAGCTACACACATTTAGCTACAAATGACTCAATTTTATCCTTCTTTGTGGCAGAGCAATACTGTATTGTGTAAAAACACCACATATTTTTTAGCCATTCATCATTTGCTGGGAGTATAGGCTGTTTCCAAGATTTAGCTATTATGAATCGCACCGCTATAAACATGGGTATGCATTCATCACTGTGGCATGGTGTATTTACCACTTTTGGGAAGATATCTAGAAGGGAAAATAGGTGGGTCAAAAGAAACTTCTTGTTTAGTTTGGTGAGGAATCTCCATACTGATTTCCATAGTGGTTTGTACCAGTTTACAGTCCCACTAGCAATGGAGAAGGGCTCCTTTGCCCCACAGACTCACCAGCATTTGTTATTTATTTGTTTTATTTATTTATTTATTTATCTATCTATTTTTATTTATTTATTTTAGGTACCCAGTCACCAGCATTTCTCATTGGTTGATTTCTTGTTGGTAGCTGTTCTTTCTGGAAATGATGCAATCTCAGTGTTGTGTATTTTGCATTTCTCAAATGACCAGAGATGTTGAACAATTTTTCATGTATTTATTTACAGTTTGTATTTCTTCATTTTAGAAGTCTCTATTTATTTCAGATGCTTATCTTTGAATTCGGTTTTAAATTTGGGGTTCTAATTGTTTTTGTGTTCTTTATGTATTCTAGATATTAGTCTTTTTTCTGAGGAGTAGTTGGCAAAATTTTCCCGTTCTGTAGGTTGTCTCTTCACTTTATTACTAATTTGCTTCATTGTGAAGAAGTTTTTTAATTTGATGTGAACCCATTTGTAGATTTGCAATATATCTGATGTTTCTGGTGCAACCAGGTGTCTTGGTTACTTTTCTCACATTTCTGGAACAAAAACCCAACACCAAAAATTAAGGAAGGAAAAGTTTATTTAGTTAACAGCTTTTGGTGGTTTCAGTCCTAATCAGTTGGTTGCAAAGCAGGGTGGCATGGCACTGCAGCAACATTACAAGGCAGTTGCCAAGAGGAAAAGGGGGCAAAAAGGGGGAAGAGCAAGCCTCTTTTCCTCCCTTATATTGTACACAAGCTGCCTCTGTCCCTCAGGGAAGATGTAGCACTCCCAAAATCTGTGTCCTTCTCTTGCACAGGATGAGGGTATTTACAAAGTAAATATCCCTGGCTCCCAGCTGATCTCTCAGTAAAACTTCTGAACTCAAGTTGATACGATGTATCAACCATAGCACCAGGGTTCCAGTATAACTGGAACCTATGGGACATAATGAAAGCAGGGTCAAGAATGAAGTTCAAAGAAATGAATTCTCACATCATAAAAACAGAACAAGCTCAAATAACCTAGGACCTATACTTCTAGGTCCTAGCAAAACAAGAACAATTCAAACTCAAAACTAATACTGTTATAGGTAACTGAGTTAGACAGAAACATTATAGGCAGTCATACCCCACTAGGCCCTTGAAGGAGCCAGTGCGGAAGACCACATACTTTGTAACTGTGGGAGAGCCAGACACCTCCTTAGCTGTGGACCAGATCTCAAGATAAAAGATAGATCAAATGCATCCACATACTTTTTAAGGATAAACATCAGTGACTTGATATTCTAAATAGATCTCTATCTCCCTGAGGAAGCCAGGAGTCACCATCCCAACCCCCTATAGGAAGAGTCAATGCTTGTTAAGCATGCCTGCTTACTACATGACTCATTTCCCCATTCATCCTCAATGGATGTAATCAATTTTTTCTGTGCAGTTAATCTTATTGGCTGACCATAGTTCTGTCCCACCTCATGACCACCTTGCACATTCTCATGTTTTCCCCACCTTAGGCCTCACTGTGGTTTTACTCTATAAAAGTCTCTAGAAAAGACAGTCTTTGGCAACGTACTTGGGACCCCTTCTGTCTCTCTCTTAGACAGAAGATTTCTTTCTCTCGATAAATATATTCTGCTCTTAATCTCTGCTGTTCTTAAAATTCATTCTTCAACTTTAGAGAACATGAGACATCTAGTAGATTGGAAGTTTCATTCCCCTATATCAATATGAGGAAGTAAATTATAAATATCAGGGCAGAAGTTAATGAAATTGAAACTAAAAAAGTACAAAGACTGAACAAATCAAAGAATTGGTTTTTGAAAGTTTAAACAATACAGATAAACCCTTAACTAATCTTAAGATTAAGGGCCAGGAATTTAGTTCAGTGGCCTAAGCTTCTGCCTGGAAAGCACAAGGTCATGAGTTCTATCCCTGGTGCCACAATAAATAAATAAATTAATAATAACAAAAAATACCATAACTAAGGAAGATTAAAATTTAGCACTTTCATTAAGTTCGTATCATTATTTCATTAAAAACAAAACAAATCTCAAGCCTGCTTCTATCAATTGTCTCATTTGATTTGCTGCTAAATATTCAACTTTTTCTAGATATTTTAAAATATTTGATAAACCTTGGCCCATTGTTCCCTGGGGTTGCGGCTCAAACATTATTCTTGTAGATGTATCCTTAAAACTATTTTTTGCAACACAGTGTATTTTCTTTATTTGAACATTTTATTTCTTTTAAAATCACTTTCTTAATACACTGACTAGTTTACAAGCATCAGAGTCTACATGCATTTCTCAAAAGCACTCTACTTTGCATTCGTGATTGATTGCTATTTTGCTTAGGAAAGGCCTAAAACTAAATATTTCTTCTATAAAAATATGAGAAATATTTACGTCCGCAGTAGTTCATAAGAAATACGATTGGGAGACTAGTTTTTGGTGTTTTTTAATTCCTTATTTAAATAGCTTTCAGATCTTTTTAAATATCCAGAACATTAAACTATTACGATAAAGGTAGATTTGTGAAATCGGTACAATAAAGCTTTAAAAAATTCTGTCGGAAAGAGTTCTTTTTAACTCCACTGCCATTCTAGTGTAACTGTATACCCTAAATGAATACCCACTGAAGATCAATATCTGAGACTTGACTGTGGGAGAAATAGACTTTCTTAAAAGTGTACCGATAGTCCACTAAAGATACAAGCATCAGGAACAAACAACTTCTATTGAAATCAATTCCAGAAATTGCTGCAATATATTATTTAAAATGTGCAGTTTCAAAAGCAACAAAAACAGATAACGAAGTCAAAAATTGACTCATACATGCACAAAAAATGAAAATGAGAAACTACCTATGACAGGCTAAAAAAATAAAACATCAAAACAACATTATAAGCATGAAGATATGAGGTAAGCAAAAATGAGCACAACTCACAATGATGTAGCACACCATGAAGCATATCCATATGCATGTAAAGGAATTATTGGGGGAAAAAAAGAACGGAAAAAAACATGAAGAAAAAAATTCAAAAAAGTAATTTATGAAATGGACCCAATTTGAGGAGACACATTTGAGTAGCTATTGAAAAAACTGAAGAGAGCCAAGGTAAAACAAATTTTACAAGTACCTCATAGTAAAATAGTTGCATGCCAAACACAAAACAAAAATTCTGAAAGAAACAAGAGTAAAATGATTCCTTATGTTACAATGAAAGCAAAATTAAGCTAACATCTTAATTTTCATCAGATTAGTGGATGATACAAAATAGTACAATATAGTCACAGTACTGTAACGAGTAACTAAATTTTATTAATAATTTTTTATCCAGCAAACTATTTCTCAAAATCAAAGACAGAAATTTCCAGATAAACAACAATTGCATGAAGTTGTTGCTTGCAGCGCTATGTTATAAGAAATATTTTGGAAATTCTTGATGTTAAAAGGAAATTACTCTGTGAAGAAATACCAAACATGGAAATGCAAATTCAAAACATAAAAAATGTTGTGAGCAATGTGTTCATCTCATAATTATGTCCTCAAATTCATTAACAAAAAGTGACAGATGTAAGGTGAAGTAATAGACAATTTAACAATGATTGACAGAGATACTAATAACTCACTTTTAAAAATAGGTAAAAGAACTATGTAGAAGATGAAGATGCAAATAAAGAATAAAGCATGACTATAAATCAAATACATAAAATGCACATATACAGGACACACTACAGAAGAACAAGATAACAAATCCACATAGAACATTGTCCAGAATAATGGTAGGTCATATGATAGGTCATAAAAAACATAAATCAAATTTTTAACATGTAATAATAAATATGATATTTCAATACAATAGAATAAAATCAATGTATACAAAACAGAAATTTTCAAGTATTGCAGTGTAAAAACAAAATACTTAAATAATTCAAAAAATCACAGGAAAGTTGTAAATACTTTAAATACATAAGTATATGATACCAGTAAAGCAGTGAGTGGATGGGAACATATTGGTGAACAATCTTACTGGAAAAGAAGGACTATTTTAACGCATCATTCTAAAATTCTATCTTCCATCTCTAGAAAAAGAACAACTAAGGGTAAAGCAAGAAATGATAAGAGATTAGCAACGATAAGAAAATAATTAAATAAAAAGACTTGGAGAACAGTTGAGCAGTACACCAAACTCAGGTGTTACAAATTTCAACAAATTTTGAAAGAAAGAAAGAATTCATAACTTAATCTCTAAAGCCAATAATACTGTATCAATAAAATCAAGGAAAGCCTTATAAAAGAAACCACATACCAATGTTTTTTAATACAGTTAAAAAAGCTAACCACTAAGTCGTATGAAATAGCAAAATAAATAGTTATTATTCATCATGGTGAATTAAAATTTCTGCCAATGTTGCCAGTTTTATTTAATATTTATAAATCAATTAATGTAATATAGTATATCATTTGAGTAAAGGGAAGGAAAGTAAACATGTTGCTAAAAAAAGATAAAAATATTTGGTTAACCAGGGATCTAGCTCAGTGGCCTAAGCACCTGCCTGGCAAGCACAAAGTCATGAGTTCAATCCCCGGTGCCAGAAAAAAATAAATTGGTTAAATTTACTGATTTTGTATTTGAATCCATGATGATAGAAACACTCACCAAAATAACATTAAAAAGGAATTTCCTCAAACTGATATAGGGCTTCTATGGAAAACCCATAGATGGTACTTTTACTAGTAAATGGCTGAGTGATTTGTAACTAACAAAAGGACAAAAGATACATATCCATCCTTATAACACTACACTGGAAAATCTAGCTAGGACAATTACTCCAGAATAATGCATAGAAATCTCCATATCAGTGTAAAATAATATTTCTTCACAGATGACATGTACAATCGAACCACTAAAGTATCCATGGCTTCAGCAAATAATGAGAAGATAGATCAATATATAAGATTACTGCATTTCTACATATTAGACAGTAACAAATCAGAAATAAAATTAAAGTCAATTCCACTAATAAGAGTTTTAAATGAAATAAAATAAAATACTTAGGAATAAATACAACACTAATTGCTTATTCACATATCAAAACAGTTAATGTTATGATGAAAATACTCTTAAATATATTCGTGAGTTTCAATGTATTCTATCCCCAAAGTCAGCAGACAGAAATCGACAACTTGTTTATAAAATTTGTGTGGAAATATGAAGGATTCAGAATAGTTAATAATCTTGAAACCTAAGAAATCATCATCTTAACTTCAAAACTTACTGTAAAGATTCATTGATCAAAGTGTGCTCCTGATATGAGTATTGAAAAATAATTTTATGCCAGAAATAAAATTATACATTGGTGGGAAATGGATTTGGCAAACATTCTTGGACACTTCATTGTGGAACAAATAGTCTTCAACAAATGGTACCAAGACAAGTGAGAAGCGTTATGTGTCAGAATGAATTAGACTCCTTCATTTCACCAGAGAAAAATATTTCCTCGAAATGGATAATGGAACTTAATGTACACTTAAAACTACCTAACTTTTGTGGCAACATATGAGTAAATCTTTCTATGAGTTAAGAAAATTCTTCCTAGATATTTCATCAAAGCTCAAGTAGCAAAAGAAATAATAAAAACCTTGGATATTATTAAAATTAAACATTTTTGTGCTGCAAAACTCACTATCAAGAAAATGAAAAGCAACATACAATTGGAGGAAACACAAGTTATATATCTGATATAGATCATATATCTGAAATATACAAGAATTTGTAAAACCCAATAATACAAAATAAACCAAAAAAATTTAGTAATGCATGTAAAGAGAATGTTTTTCCAAGAAAAAAACGAATGTGCCTGATGAGCATATACATAAAATGCTCAAGATTAATACCTTCGGGAAATGCAAACAAATAACAGTGAGATACTACTTCACATTTATCAGAGTGGTTATAATCAATATATGAGAACCCTCATATAATATTGATTGGGATATAAAATAATGCAGTCATTTTGGAATATAGTCTAGCTGTTTCTCAAGATCAACACCCTGTTACTATATAACTCAAGAATTGGTTGTACATCCAAGGGAAATGGAAAATACAGACCATATACATAAAAATAGGCTCACATATCTTCCTAATTTTATTGCGTATGATACTCAGAAAGTGGAAACTGCATGCATATCCATAAAACGATAAATTGGTTAATAGATTATTCCATGTATGTGGATAGAAATAAACAATAAAATGGAATGGAGCATTCATACAAGATACAGCATGAATAAACCTTGAAAATATTAAGTTAAGGAAGCTAGTCACAAATGACCACATATAACAGTGTAACAATTTGATATTCTCACAGCACCAAGTCAATAGACACAGAAAGTTGACTAGAACTTTCCTAGGCTATGAGCTTCAGGGAGAGCAACTGTTAGCAGGCAAGAAGTTTCCACTGAGATTAGTGATAATATTCTAAGACCGATTGTGTTGTTCATTATACAAGCCTACCAATATACTAAAATAAGACATTACATAGTGTACTTCAAATGCAACAACTACATGACAATGTTGATTATATCTCAATGATGATGTTATATATGTGTGCAAATTTCATGATTGTGCTTAAAATCAATTGCATTTTATTCATTACATATCATTCTTTATAGACCCTTTGGAGGGAAGTATTATCTCTCTCTCTCTCTCTCTCTTTCTCTCTCTCTCTCTCTGCCTCCTACTTCTCTTTCTTTCTCCTTTTTATTCAAGATAGTGCAGTCTATAAACTAAGCAACTTCTGTACTTTTAGTGAATATCTTTATATTTGTTCAACACGTTACTTACCACTCATGCTCCGCAATTTTAAATTTCTTTATTTTCATTTTTATTGATGCTTTTTTAATTTATTTTTAAAATTTTCATTAGTGCATGTTTGCAGCACATAATGATTATGTTCATTTTGGGGAACTGGCACATGTACACGATATGTCTCAATTTTTTCCCTTTCCTCTACACCTTTTTTTGGTTGGCATCAGATTCATTTATTCGTATTATAAGTCCTTATAAAGTTAATTATCATACACACAGGCTAACAATCAGACTAATATTCCAAAAATATAAAACACATAAGAAAATTATATTAAATCAAGTTACACTTTTAGATTAAAGAGCATTCTCCTGTTGCTTCATTGGAATGTTGTCTCAATGGCTGTTGGGATTTATTATTCAAATTGCTTATTTCCTCTGTGGCTCAAATTATCCATGGTGTCTTGTGTTTTGTTTGCTTGTCTTTCTTTATTAATTTCATTTATTCTTTTTAGCTTAGATCTTTGTTTTTATTTTGGTTATTTTGTGATATGCATAATCTGTCTTAATCTCCCATGCTAGTATTTTTTTACAAAGACTAAGAAAGCAATGACAAGACTGTTATCTTAAAAGACTTGCAGTTATTTGACTATTTTAAAAATTATTATGTCTCTGTCTTTAAACATGGGATTTCTAAAAATGCTAGAGGGAGCAGGATTCTAATCTATAATCCAATACTCATATTTTCTTTCTCATTACTATGCAAAAACAATGACTTTACTTTTTCAAACTTTTTCCACCTTTGATGGAGTCACTGGTGAAATATTGCATGACACTTTGAGCAGGACCACAGAAAAAGAGCAGTGGATGACTGTTATATATGTCAATTGTCAGTTAGAAGTTGGCTTTAAATTTCATTTAGTGCTCCCATCCCAAGTTAGGACAATCTGTTCTGAAAACAGTTTTTTAGATTCTCAAAGTTAAAGTGTTTTCCACCTTCCCTGAAAGTCTTCCACATGTTTCTTTTGTTTTGTTTACTTTTTTGTTTTTTTCCACCGGCACCTGTGATTGAACTCACCACCTCATGCTTGCCAGAGAGGAGCTTATGCCACTGAACTAAATCCCTGACATCTTCCACACATTTTTTAAAAAACATATATTCTGTTGTATTTACAATGTTTTGCATGATTTTTCAGACTTCAGAAACGTATTAAAATCTATATTTTGTTGACATTACTCATCTTTTTATGGGTTTAAACATATCAAGACTTTGAAAAATAATTTTGTGATATCTAAAATCATGGCCACAAACAAGTGCATATTTTGCATAAATTTAATCATAGAATTTCATGACTTTTCCCTAAAATGGGATGGATTTTATTACAATGAAATTTATTGTACTTGTAACTACTTTATGAGATTGACCTTTTTGCTATTGCAATCAAAAATAGAAATTGTCTTAAAGTTCATAGTGTTGTAACATGGAAATTAATTGGTGACAAAGAAATGCTTATGTCAAAGCTATACTGTAGGTGGCAAACAATATCATAGCTCTAGAAACATAAAATTTTATAGCTTTGCCTTAATCTGTACTTTGAAAGTGAAAAAGAAATTTATTAATTTCATGGTAACATTTATTTCTATAATTACGACTATTAGGAAAGCAATGCAAAGGTGTGAAACAAAAATTCTCTCAATTTTTTCCTTTACAGAATATCCAAAGAAATGAGAGGTTTTATAAAAGAACAATTGAGGAGGTTTCAACTGCAAAACCAAAAAAGAAGCAAGTGCCTGTTATCTGTATGTTAACATCATAAGCATGCTCACTCAATAGCAGTCAATAAAAAAGATATTCACTGTATAAAAGAATCATCAAAAAGGTTATATTTCTGCTTGACAAATGTTGAGAAACATTCTGTCCTCCACTGACCTCCAGGCCATCTGGGAATTGTTTGGCAGTATACAATCTTGAGTAATTTCTAGCAAATTCCTAATGAAATAAACGTGAAGAGGAAAGATGGATGTTTTCAAATGTGCATATCAATTCCAAGTAAAATAAAGAGTTCATGATTTGTGTCAGGTTTCATTGCATTATATAAAAATATGATATAATAATTAACAACTAATTTGTCCCTTCAGTCTGCAGTGAAAATATTGTAACGTGAAAATCAAAACTAATTTAGAGATGGGAGAATTATATATCATTCACAATCTCAGGAAGAAGATTGCATTATATTGTCTTATTCACTAACCAACAATATATTCAAAATTTTTTCTTTTGAAAATAAGAAAATATGGAGGCATGAAAAGGTAATGGTGAACTGAAGATTCTTTTTTGTAATTTGCTATTGTTTTAAAACTAAAATCCTACCAAGTTTATTGAATTCAGATTTTTCCTTATCACTTGATCTTATTCTCTTTTAGGATAAAATTAATAAAATACAGCAATGAAAAGGGGAAGCCTACCTGTAGTATGAAAAATAATAGTTTAAGAAATGTGTTTCCTTTCCCTTTCCAATTTACTACATTTTTATTAAAATATATATGACCTCTTTCATTAGCAACATTTTAATGCATTCACAATGTTTAATCATTATCATTATTACCCCGTTACAGAAATCCTTTTATTACTCCAGAAGAAAATCCTGTGCCGATATATAGTGATATATTTTCCTATTTTCTTCTCTGTCAATCTTAAGGAAACAGCTAGTATTCTTTTTTTCCTAAGGATTTGCTAATTACTTGTATTTCATGGAAATGGAATATACAATATATTTTTATTAATTATTCTTTTAAAATACATTATTGTGTTATTTCGAGTCCTCTGACAAGCAGACATCAAGATGAAATTAAATGTAAGATGTTTGAAGAATGGTAATTGACGAGGAGAAAATGGAAACCAGGGGGTCTATCATTATAAGATGAAGATCGTAACTTTGTGAAAGACCATAGGAATACATTATATACATAATGTCTCAAACCATCCTGCGGTTGACAGGAAATTTTGGCTAAGCTGATGGGGAAGTTCTCAAGCCAAACAACCATCACAGGATTCCTTCCAGAGGCTCCCTCTGTACTTTTGTTTACGTTCAATGGAAAGGAAACAGCAAGGGCTATTTTTAATAATATTTCATAAAAACTGACAAAATGTTCTGAATTAATTTTCTTGAGGCAATTATTCTAAATATTGAAAAAAGCATGACTTAAAAGCACTGTTTTGTGGCAATATGTTACATATTGCACAAGAAAACAGCATATTATTGAATTCCTTCTCTAAATATAGCTTCTAAAAACACCAGATTTTTAGTCACAGTAATTGAAACTAACAATCTAAGTGATATATCTTTCATATTAAACGATACTCTTGTTTGCCTTTCTTAATATATGAGGAATTACAAAAATGAAGTAAATGGAAATTTCAATCAAATATAATAAATATCTTTATGAACAAAAGGACAGTTTATATTTAATGGTATTTGCTAAAGAGATCACATTTTTTTCAAAACCGAGAAAACTGTGGGTGTGCTTATTAAAGTCTGTTTTTAATGTTTGATCATGTAGAAGACATTTTTTCTTGTGCTAAAAGCATTGTATCATTTTAAAAAACCCAAATGATTGTGTGGCCAATGTGGGCTTTGGTAGGAGTTAATAATGCATGGTAAAAAACACAGTTTGAATGCATGTGACTACTGACTGTGGTTTTATATGACTATTTGATCATTTTAAGTAAAATAAATTATTCCATAGTTGACATTGCTGTCTGTTCAGTAGACACAATTTTATTTTAGTAATCTATAATCTTTAATCATTTCTAAGATGCACATATATTCATAATTTTAATATATAGGAAACCAACATGCATTTTTATCTATCATTGATAGAATAATATTCTTCTGAATAAAAACAGTGACTAATTTTTTCTCTGACCTCTTAAATAGTAACATTTCTTCATATAGATTCTATTTTCTAAGATCCTGGTGAATAATACATCAAAGAGAAGTTTTCCCTTGTGAACAAAACACTATATCCTGTGCCACAGTTTATTTATGTTTTCAAAACTCAATAACACAATGACACACTGGATTATCAACACCATCAATTTATATCTCTGTTCAGAAGGCCAGAAAGTCCAACATCAAACATAGGATATTTGATGTCTAGTGAGGGTCATCTTTCCAGTTCTCGGCTAGGATATTCTACCTGGGTCCTCACATTAGAAGTAGCATCTTTAGTGTTTTTGGATGAGTGCTAATCTTATTATGAAGGGTTCATTCTGACAATCCGTTCTTCTCTGAAATGCCCTACCTCAAAATTTAATTCTAAAGTGTATCAGATTTAAACACATGACTTCTGGGGCAACACAAGCTTCAATGTATATATTAAGGTATCATATAAAGGCAATTTTGCGTTAAATTGAACCTTATTGTTTTTTGTAGGTAGATAAGAGCCCAAGTTTGTTTATTTACGAGTTTGTTAAAGTTTATCTCTTCATCAGAAGAAATGCATTTAAAGATAAAACCCTTTTAAAAATAGATTTACCAAAACCAAAAAATTAACTTGTATTCTATTTTTTCCTTTTAGTAGAAAGTAACCATGTGGTGCGCCTTTGTCGTATCTAGTGACTGATAGATGATAAAGAAGACATCACTGTTTTAAAAATTTATTTTTTATAATATTAGGTATTATGTATAATGAAATCACTTTATATCAGTACCAATATATCAAAAATCATTCTGTCTCACATATCTCAATTTATCTATTGGTGCTATCTATCAAGTGAGTGGTGTTAAGCAGAGTAAAAATGAGTGGGTTTGACATATTTCAAATCACTGTAATGGGGGAATGGAAAGAAAGCTGTCTGCATTGAAGTTTCTCCATTAAATGTGTCCTTACCTAACTTACATCTCCTTGCATAACTTTGTGTTACAGTTTTGTTTTTAAGGAAATTACATTTTTGAAAATACATGTTTTTTTCTTTTTTTTTAATAATTGTTTAATGTTCCAAATGACAAACTCTGAAGTATGACATAATGAATCAATAATACAGGAAATAAATATTTGTTAAAGCAAGAATCTTTGTTTCTACCATCCTAACAGTTTCTAGATAATGTTTAGAAACAACTTTGCAAACAGTAAACATAACAAAAAATCTTTTGAGATTATCATAATTTTAGAACATCCTGAATTGACAATATAAACTATCTCTAGAGGTAAACTATATTTAATAGACAATGGCATTATATGTATATATATATATATAGCTGATATGGAAAAAAATGAAGATACTTATCCCATTGACTATGTGAAACTGAGCTAAGAAAAATATTTGCAGTGAAATGAAGCTTTATTATATGCAGAATTAATTTTTAAAATTCAATAAAAAGATTAAAGACTTGCTTTCTATTTCTTCTTAAAATTCATTCTCTGTAGGCCATTTTTCTATAAATATGTATTTCTTCATTATGACTTACCAAAATTTTAAATGTTTTTGGGCATTATTTTACTTAACAATATTGATTTCAGTAAGTTTCCCCTAACTTAAATGTTTTTCAATTTTCTCTTTAAACGATATTAGGAGATATTTAAAATCACAAGCGAATTCATAAATAATTTGGGACAATAACATAATATTTTCTCATTTTACTACTTGCCATTTGTAAGATTTGTATAGTGATAAGAGGAGTTACCTGTAAGTAATTGGGGACAATGAAATAATTTTGTGGAAAACAAACTTTTTTGTGAATTATAAATGAAGAAATTAAGTGACATATTTATAATAAACATCCATAATTGTATTTATGAAAGTCAGAAAAAAATCAGATTTAAAATATATTTATTGAAATATATAAAATAAATAGAAAATATTTCTGTGTTGTTTCACACTGTCCAGAATTATCAACAAAATATTCAAGAAAGAAAATAAGAATAAAAAGGCAATGTAGCGGGGGGATTTAACTCAGCGGCCAACGTGCCTGCCGGGCAAGCGTGAGGTCGTAAATTCAATCCCAAGAAAAAAAAATGTAAATAAGAATTGTGCTTCTCCACTATTGCAGTGAGATGTGCTTGCTCACACATAAGCGACACATGACTTTTAACCAAAAATTTTTACCAAAATTTGGCGTTGCCAGGGACAAAGTACATTTGAAAGATATGGTCAAACTGTGTAAAAGAAAAGAAAGGCAACTTTAAAAATGAAGCTGTTAGCAGAAACTTGTCTTCCATTAGGGCTTTAACAGTTTCATTTTTTTTAATTGAATTTCTACCTCAAAACTAATTTTTTCAGTACTGTAAAATACGTTGCAAATAGTGATTTGGAATGATAGAAATTTAATGGTTCATTAGCCTACCAGTTATCTTCTAAAATATATTTTCAATGTAGTTTGGGGGACAGAAATATTATATATCGTGAGGGAAATTTGGGAATATTAATTATGGTAAAAAACAACAGATTTTAGAGTCTTCTAGGTTGCCAATCATAATGAGTTGATGAAGTGAAGATAGAAAAAGATGCTGAATAAGACTGTATTTGGTGAGCTGGATAAAAGGACTGTTTGGAAAGACAACTTTATTTTTTTCACAATATGTTATTTTAGAATTCAGACAGTTTTGCTGACACTTGAAATAAAACAAAACTCAAACAAGTCTGAAACCAAAAGTAGACCATTTTATGAATATAAAGTTAATTCTCAAAATGTCAAAATTACTGGAGCAATAAACTGCTCATAGTCATGGTTCTGTACTTTAGGGGCATGACTTCTAATCTAAAAATACTTCAAATGAATAAATCATAAAGCCTAAAAACCAAAACAAACCTATATCTTGTCATCATTCAATACACAGGCAATATAAATTCAATTCACTCTTTGTTTTTAAATGCTATCACAGGAAATTATGTTATAGATTAGAAAATTTCAGGAACAAAAATTAAAAACTTTTTATGTGTGTAGTCGATGGCAAATACTATAGTACTGCAGGTATTAAGGTGTTAATTCCTCATCATTCAAATAGCTAACTGCCTCACAAAATAACTGTTAAACAACAAACTGTTTTCAAGAACTTTTAAGAAAGTACATTTGTGCCCAAAAGAATAGATTATTTTAATTTTTAAAAAATGAAAAAGAAAAAGGAAGCTGAAGTGCATTGTGTTTACTAATTCCCAGCTCTTGTAGGAGTAAACAGCATTCAAAGCTGCGAAATTAAGGAACACTGGATGGTATAAACATGGGTAAAATAACTAAATATGACACTCGAAGACCCTTCACCAAAAACATTTGCAAATGTTTGTGTCTAGGACCCTGTTGCAAGATATATTACATTTCACTCAAGGCACTTTAACACCATGCGATTTTGGTAACTTGAAAACATGCAACCTAAATAGGCATACACACAGACACACACACACACACACACACACACACACGCACACACAGATACACAGACACACACAAAGACACACAGACATACACACACACACATGAAAGTTAAGAACAAGCAATTGAAAGCAACAGAAGTCCCTGCCAATATGTTTCTGAAAGATATAGAAATAGATAGCTTAATATGCCTGTGAAGTAAAACATTGCTGATACAGAGCACAATATGTGAGAAAATATTAGGGTTTATACGCATTATGGGGCATTGATGGTATAAAGATGACAGAGGCAATGTTTTCACAGAGAACAAATATTTAAAAGCTATAGCAAGTTGTGAGATATTAAACCATAAAATAATTTTGTAGTACGAATTTCATTGA
>RJWT010009337.1:0-25236 GCA_004365215.1 Cuniculus paca
ATAAGAGAATATATAAAGAAGATGATTTCACGGGCTTCTGAGCTCCAGTTTTTTCATCATTCACTTTCTCATAGGTATGTGTCAACAGTGGATAACCTGCAAGATGGTTTTCTTTATAGACTCCAGGCTTCATCAGCATGAAAAATGTTAACTTTTTCACTTTTTGGGCTCTTTCTATAGTGTACTCTATGGTAAATCAATATTCAATATGCTAAAGTCACATTTTCATCCTAGACAATTCTGTAAATATGGCAATAATTTATGGGTTAAATTATAAGGTGAGAAATTGCCAGGTTGTTTCCAGAATGGTTGTATCTTTTCAGAGGGATTTGGGAAGGTGAGGGTGTGACTACAAGGGGTCAACAAGAAGAAATACTATAGTGCATTGGAGCTAATCTGTGTACTGTTGGCAGTGGTAATTATACCTTATTAATATTCATAAAACCCTGCTAGTATATTTAAGTTTCTAAAAATACATAAAAGGCTTAGTAATTTTCAGATAAGAGTCTGATAATATTCTTGGGAAAAATCACAATTGATTTTCAGATATTTTAAAATGTTTGCTCAAACATGAATATAAATGCTATTATATAAATAATAAATCAGTGCCTAAAAAGTCATTGGTTTCTTTTTCTTAATTTCTTATATTTTTATTTCCATCTACTTTTAATTACCACTCTGAATTTTGACTCCTATTTTTCTAGCTATAATTTTCATTATTAGTTCTGAAAGGAGTCAAATTATGCTGCACTTTTAGACAGTGCTCCTGTAACCATTTGAAGATGGGTGTGGCAGTATTTTCATGAAATGGTTTTCATGAAAGAGCCCTACAAGAATTTACATGAAGGTAATAAATAATGAAGATAGAGTATAATACAAAAATCTATTTTTGAAATAAGTTATGATGAAGGTTCATAAAAGACTGTTCACATATCACTTAGACTATTTTTATCTCAGTGCTACATTGTCGCTGTGTTGTAAAACCAGCATGCCACAAGTACCCTATCCTTTTAGTAATGATTCTAATGCAGTGTGATAAAAACACATGCTGTGTCATATGTTATATGTTATGTATTCCTAATTGGACATTTGTAAGATGCTTAATAATGACTGAAACTCCACTGTGTCTAACATATTATGGCATAAATGTGTCAAAAACTGGTGGCATGCTCTGAAACGTTATTTTGAAGGAGACAAATCTCACAGCCTAGATGCCATTGTTTGTGCCTGATTTGGGCAGCAATGGGATTCAAGAAACAGATGATGAGAATCTGCACAATTGGGATATTTTCTTCCATTGGAAAGTTAAGTTAAAGAAAAAAATGTTAATCTGATTCTCTTCCATTTTCCTAACTTGCATTCTGCTTAAACTGACTTCAAATGGAGTTACGTTGATGAAATAGGCAAGTGCCATCATTTGTTGGCCAGAGAGCAGGAGAAAGATTTTCTTAAAAGATCTAATCTTTAAGCCCAAATTGCTGCCACATAAATAATGTCTAAAGAAGAATCTTCTCTGTTCCTACAGCTATCTATACAAGATGTCAGGATGCCCAGAATGGGCATAGGCCCCCCAAGGAAGCCATGGGGAGGCTCGCTAAAACGAAGGATGATGTGTATCACTGTCAATGGTTTCACTCAGTTCTCCTGAAGAAACAGAAACAAAATGAATGGCTTAGGAACAAATCTGGAAGAAAATTCACAATAAATGTAATTGTATAATTGTATGTGTCTTCTTTATGATTTCCAGATAAGTACATTTCTATCTTAAGATTTGAGGCAGCTCTCAGAATCTCACTTCTTCATTCCTTCACCAAATATGTATTCGGTGTTTTCAGTGCTTCAAAAATTGTACTAGGTGTTGGAGAGACACTAATGAGTCACCTTCCAACTTTCCCTTCTTCCCTCCCTCCCTCCATCCTTTCTCTCTCTCCCTGCTCCGAGAATTTGACTCTCAAGTCTGAGGCATTTCTTTCATAAGAATGTATGAATCTTTATGTCATTTTATGTACACATAAATTCATTCAAACACTTTTTCTTCAGTTTGTGGTTGCTTTACCTCTAATAAAACCAAAAGCTGTTGGCTTTAAAATTGGTCTTTCTCCACAAGTGTGCCCAACCTACAGCTTGTCCCATCTTTTCCCTCTCTTTTATTTAATGTGTGACACCTCAGTTCACAAATGCTTTTGCTTGTGAACAATTTGGTTCCCAAACAGAAGTGTTTGGGTGACAAACACAACCTTAGCTATCTTTTCTGCCCCAGTAGGAACTTGGCCATCTTTTACAGAATCATGGAATGAAGTAAATTTGTGTACTGAGGTACCACTGTACACGATCTGCATATATATGAACACTATCTGTGTATATATAAATATGTGCATAAATATAAAAGAACTATTTTTATTTAGATATTTTAAATTTATTACATATTTAAATATGGCTCCAAGAAAATTCCTTTTCACTCAAAAAGCAAGAAGAGACTGGGAACCCTGTCAGTGGTATTCTAGTCTCTATACTGATTCATTCATATTGACTCCTATGTGACTACTTGTTTGCATTGTCCTCAACTTTTTTTCAATAAATACATTCTTTCTCTCTACTGTATAACTGTACATTTTAAAATTTGCTCATCTTTTTTTGTAACACTCCTGGATTCAAATCTCGGACTATTCAAAACCAAATCTAAACTAAAACTCAGTTCTTAGTTTAATCAATAGATTTTATTTTGTCAATGATGTTTACCTACATACTTAGGTTTCTAATTGAAATTATCATTCTTATTGTGATTTTGAATTTCTGTCCTTTCAACTATGAGTAGATTATGATTACTGAGTATATGAGAATATCCTGGAAATAAATGCTGCCAAATGATTACTTTTCTAGATTCCTTTTTCTGTAACATATGTAATTGCAATTGTAAATGTCTTTGTTGTTCTTGATTTGTGTGCATGTGTGCGTGCATACATGCATATGTATGTGTGTGTATGTTTTGAGACAGGGTCTCACTATGTAGTTCAGGCTGGCCTTGAAATCACCAGTGCCCAGTCTGTCCTCAGACCACAGCAATCCTACTATCTCTGCCTCTCAAGTGCTGGGATTACGGTTGTGTGCCAGCACACCCAGCTCAATACTACATTTCAGATGTGTTCACTTGACAATAAACTAAAAAACAGTTTTCACACTTTATAGAACACATGAAAAAGCATTTTCCCAGACATTTTACTTAATTGATGTTTAATAAAATTTTATATTTAAACTTGTCTATTATCTCAAGATATTTTCATTTTTATTATAATAATATTATAGTTATTGTTTCCTATATCCCTACAATTTAGCACCGTAGAAAATTTTTGGGTAGATCTCATTCACTTAAAATGAAATATATCAATACTACTTCCCTAACACATTTGTAAGTTAATGCAAATTATGTCACTTTTTTCTTTTTAGTAAAGTGACAACCATTCTCCAGAGTTTGCCCCATTAAATACTTTTTAAAAAATATTCTCTTTCAAATTCCCAAGTACCACAAAGCAAAATATTGACTGTTTAGGGCTTAATTTTTAATAAAAAGTTCCCCAAACTCAATTAAATTCTTAAAGAATCTTGAGTCAAAACGACATATATTAAACCCCAAGAAGCAGCCACAAATGTCTAATACATTGAATAACAAGGATTAGAATGCTGGTTTGGGATCACATGCCTTCATTTGGTTATTAGACGTTAAGAATGGGATTTCAGGAAGCTCTTGTAGATGCATTAGTCCCAGTAAAGTACTTACTAGATAATTCATTATAGTCTTTTTGGGGGGAGGGGAGGGGTTGTAATTTAGAAGAATGCAATTAAAATTGAACTTGATAATTAATTCTGAACTGGTGAGAACTAGTTCCAGAGATTATGACTATAATACTGTGTAGTCATTGATATAAATATTCATGAGGTTTCATTGTTTTATGGTTTTCTCAAGCACACAGCTTATCTGAAGAAGTAAAATTAAAGTACCATTATTTAATATTACAATGCAAATAAGAATCAATGAAGAAAGAATAGTTAATTCAATAGAGAATGTGAATACATGTAGGCACATATATGTGCTAATATAATGTCTGCTAAATGTATGAATTAAAAGATTGGGAAGAGAAGAAAAAAGTGATACGAGTAAACAATTTTGGATCTTAATCTGGTCAACACTGGGTGAGTGAAATTCATTGAAATCGACTTAACCTACCACCAAAAATCAATCAACATATAAAACTAATCGTGTGCAGCTGAAGAGAGAATGAGAAAATGGTCTTTCTTATTCTATTTCCATCTCATAGTGAGCCATAATGTCATCATATCTGACCTTGAAGCAAATTCATCTATAACATAAAATTTTCAAGTAATTTGATAGAATAAACACAGTGTAATGAATGGATGGATGGATGGATGGATGCATGAATGGAAACTATAAAAAGAATAGTAGCCAGGAAGCAACTAGCTGGGAATATTGAAATAGATGGGAACAGGGAAAGTAGGATAAAGGACTGTAATTTGAGACCATAGTTTTTGATTTGACATAATTTTATTTTTAAAATTCTACCATAATAAGATTCTTATAATTGGTATTTGTTTATATCCTTCAAGTTGATAAAGAAAGAATCAGCACAAACAGTGTATTCATTGAAAACTTGGTACAAATTTGAGGAAGATTTAAGGCTTCTATAGTGGTATGCTGAGTTCCTTTATTGTTAAGAACCACAAAGTCAAATTTTGTATTATGTGATTAAGCTGCATCTGTCTCCATGAAAGCACTCACCATATTTCTTTAAGTTCAGCAGGTGTTTTGTAAAGAATCTAAAGGCTTTTCCACAAAATTAGTGCAATGTTGATGAAGAGACAGCTTTTTACATTACTGATATATTGTAGTTTCTTTCTAATAAATGTCATTGCTAGATATTTCAAAACCTGAAGCAGATTGCTGACTGTACTGTTTTAAAGCATATTTGCTATGCCTTATTGCTAAGATGTCCTTTTATAGACATATAGTTTAGAAATTTTATTTGACACTGTTGACTACTAAATTAGCAGCTTTTCTACCTTGTGACTTCTGTCACACAACTGAAATAAAAGATAGGGTACATCACTTTTGCATTAATCTTTTCTGTCACTGTCCTAAAGCAATTTTAAATATATTAATTGAAATCACAATTTGAGAAACAAGTCCAAATAAATTTACTGTTTTTCTTTTTGCTATTGGTTTGTTTTCTCTCAGGTTCTCTGTCTATATCTATGTCTGTCTTTCTCACATTCACTCTTTTTCTCACCCACACACAAAACGTTTTGAAAAGTCAAACTTTAAAAGTATAAATCATTTCATTTTTTTATTTGGATTTGATGGTTTCAAGTAGAAAGATTATTCAACTCCACAGTTTTACTTGGGTAGCCCATTTGGCCCCATATGGCTAGAGTGGTACTCAGTTCTCCAGGTTGAACACTGGTATCATTCCGGTGATACATCTGAGGGATTTTACTCATTTGGTGAGAGCACTGGATTAGTGTACTGCACATACCATGTAGTCATTCTCTTATCACCTGAACTTGGTCTTTTCAATGGGCACCAAAAATAACCTGGTGTCAGTTCTACCCACAGATGATGATGTTACCACAGATGTTCTTAATCCATTGATAAAATACACTCATAAACATAGACACAGACTAGCATTAGGTTAGTTACTTAGGGAATCCTAATCTGGGCTGTAAGATATCAATAGGGAGAGACCCTTGAATCAGACATAACCCAAACTCTTCACTCAGAACATCAGATAACAATGACAGATCTTTAGCCACAAAAATTATCCTAAAATCTAATTCTATGACAGAACCTGGCAGTAATGAAGAGAGATAAAGGGTAATATTAGCTATAGTGGTAATCTACAAAGCTTTGTCCCATAATATACATTCATTCAAAACAGACTTACATCATTTTCAAGTGAGAGAGTGAGTGTGATAACTATTCTTATTTCTCAACTTGTCTGGATTAAGAGTTGCATAGGATGTTAGTGAAGCACACACTAGGTGTATCTGTGTGAGTGTTTCCAGAGACAGTTGGAATTTTGCTAGCAAACTGAAGATGGAAGTCTTGCCTTGCTTTTGAGTGGCACCATACAGTAGCCTTGTGCCTAAAGTGAAAAGGAGAAGAAGGAGGAAGTTTGCTTCCAATTATAAGTTTGGTTCTGCTTGAGTGGGAGCATCTTGTGCTCCTACCACCTGTGGTTAGAATCCAGCTTCTTCCTGCTTTTAATGTGGACTCATGTAAGTAACTCTATAGGAAGCTTCAGGGCTTCAGTCTTGGGTCCTTTTGTGGGGAGATTTCTGATTTCTTCTACTGAAGAGTTCCTGGATCCTCCTCGTCTCCAACATGCAGATAGCCATTGTGAACTATACAACCTCTGATCCTGTAACTTTATCTAACAAATACCTTTTTGTAATTTATAAATTATAGTTATGTATATAGTATGCATATATATATTTGGTATATGTGTATGTGTATATTTTTTCAGATTCTGGTCTCTTAGAGAACCCTAATCAATTTAGTGAGCGAGGAATTAGAAGTATAAATTGTTTATTTTCTCAAAGAATATGTAAAGTCACACACGGAAAACAAGTCACGAGGATATGAGACATTAAATACTAACTGATCAGTAATCATTAGACAACAGTTGCAGTTCCAGAGAAAGAAGTCAAATATTCATGTATGTGGTCTCTGTACACAGAAAGGTGAGGAGAGGCAGAAATATGAGAAAAGCAAAGATGAGGCTTTTTTTACTCCATTTAGGATGTAGAGAGTTGTAAAGAGTGATGTTCTCATCATCATAATTAGAAAAAATTGATGAAACTACCAATAGTTATGTTCCACAAATGGATGTAAATTCTGTGATTAAAAGGCCATCAGGTAAGGAGAAATGTAAGGTATGACTAGCACTTCTGTATTAGTCTACTTTCCCATTGATAGAACCAAATATTTAAACTCACAATTTAAATCAGGAGAGGTTTATTTGTCTCAGAGGTTCCTGTCTATTACCAGTGGGCACCCAGGTACAAACGTCAAGGCAAAAGGTCATGGCAGAGCAACAATGCTTAGTCAAGAAGAAAGGCAGGCAGAACAATGCCAGAGAGAAAAAGGAAAGGATCAAGCATAGATCCCAAGGTCATATCTCCATGAACTATGGAAATACAACCAGAAGTGTGCTCCATCAGTACCTTCACTGAACTGCAAAGCCAATCAAATTGACATTCTTTTCCTTCTAAGGAAAGATGGGACATACAAATTTTTTCACCTTTGATGATACACAGGAAAAGAGGGCTCTCACCAGCTACAATATAAGCAAATAAAAATTAATGATCTAAAATGTTAACCAACTGCCCAAGTTCAAGTGTGGGCTGGTCTGTCAGTCTAGGGAATTTGCACTGGCCCACACATTTATTGTGGGTTTTCACTGGGTGTTCATAGGGAAGAAGGCAGGTAGAGCATGAGATAGGAAAGAGACTCCCTTGCTCATGTATTCAAGCAAGCGGAGCTCATCAGCTCTTCACTTGTAGAATGAAAGACAGTATCTAGTGTTTCCAAATTCTTTTTCTATAAAATAAGAAACTAAAGCCATTTACAGAGAGTTCCCAAGGAATACAGTGCAAAAGGGATAAAGATGTTTTTGGAAAATAAAGAGAAAACTGCTTTGGTCTCATCTGATATCAAGGAGAAATATGCTTCTGTGAAAAGTACAGAAAATGATCAATGATGACTGCATTTATAAGCCAGATTTAGTTTGTCAAAGAGAAAAAGCTAAAACACTGGACATTGACATTCTATTACTGAGAGAATGAACTTATAAAGAAAAAAAGATTATTTTGCTTCACAGATTTACATGTTTCAGTCCAGGATAGGTGACATTATTGATACAATATCATTGTGGGGAGCTTATGGTGGAACTACTTACCTGATAGCTAGAAAGAGAAAATGAGATTGAGAGGAAAGAGCTAAGATTTCTTTAGAAGATATACCTGCAATAACCCAAAGAATTTCCACCAGACTTTGCCTCTTAAAGGGTCCAGCTTACCCTGAAGCTTTTGTACATAGGACAACCTCAGGTCAAAATATGGATCCTGGACAAAATAATGGAAAAGCTTCCAGTGATAAATGTGAGACTAGGAAAAAGTATCAAGCTGTGGCAAGGTACTGCAAAGATTTATTTATTTATTTATTTATTTATTTATTTATTTATTTTCTCATGGGAAAACAGAGTAGAGCACTAATCACAAAGTCTGACCAGCATCCCAGTACCAGAGCTAAATATAGGGAAATTTGAATCTAGTGACACACTGAAGTTAACACTAACAGCAACTTTCAAAACCCAATAAATACTCAGATAGTGTCTTGGTTACTTTTCTCTCTTGTTGAGACAAACACCTGATGCCCAAAGTGGAGCAAGGAAAGGTTTATTTAGCTCACAGTTTCTGTGGATTTCAGTCCATAATCAGCTGGCTCCAAGGCAGGGTGGCATGGCACTGGGGCAACACTTCAAGGCAGCAGCCAGAGAAAAGGGGGGCAGCCGTTCATGGCAGCTGCAAGCAGCAAGAGCAAGCCGCGCTAAAGAGAGAAACACGCCCCCATTCCGACCTTACATTGTATGTGGGCTCCACCCCTGGGTGGATGCAGAACTCACACCACCAATCCCAGTGCTACACAACGAATCAATCATAAATGTTAGATTCAGCCTCTTCCATGACTACATGAGGCTTGGGGGGGCCATCTATATACAAACTGTAACAGATAGATTTACTCAAATGCCTATAATGAAAGTTTAATGAAAGGTTAAGTATCCCATTTCCCTGAGTTAGTACTTTTTACTTCTGTCAACCGTCATAACGAGACAAAACCAAAAGCAAGAAAAACACACCTATTGATCCATTGTCAAAGAGATGAGCAACTGAAGAAACCAGCCTCATAGATGACACAAATAGAAATGTGTCAGAGAACTTTCAGACAAAGGTTTAAAAAGTACCTACCATGAATCACTAATAGTTCTTGTGGGAAAAATGATGAAGACATATTAACTAATAGAAAACTGAAGTAACTTAATTTCCGTCAGCTTTAATCATATATATATGATTATATATATGATAATTATATACATATATGATTATATATGATAAATATATATATATATATATATGATTATAGTGTATATTTGAAACCAAGAAGTGCATGTCTGTGCTAAACTCAAAACTCCAGGACAAGTCTTTTAGTCTGGGTAGAAATAAGAGATTTTAAAGGTAACTCCTAATTCTCAGAGGGGAGTATGTTAAAGTCCTGTTTTGCAACCTAGATGCCAAAAATTTTAGAGTTTCCATTAGGAGACTGCAGTGACTAAAACTCAGAAAAGGGAATTTTTTTTCAATAAACATATTGGAGAAACTAAATATATTAAACTCTCAAGAGATAGATAGAGGGGGGAGTTTAGGAAGAAAAGGGGATGAAAAAAGGAATTTGAATATGTTATGTACATGCACCAATGCCACACAAGGAGTGTCATCATCATGTATTACAAACATACACTAATAAAGAAAACAATCTGAAGAAAGTATATATGTTTTAAATTCATTTGCATTCCTGTAATACTTTGAGTATTAATACTCATATTGAATGTCCCTGGTGGTATTTATTGGAGTATCTGCAGATAACTGTTGAATGCATTATGTACAGGTTTTATAATAGTATTTAGTGAGAAAGAATGAAGTTTTCAAACTCTTTTTGACCAGGAACTGAAACCCTAGACAATATTGAAAATGGCTATCGTTAAACAAAACATATAAAATGCATGGAAGCAATTAATCTAGTTGTTAAAGAAACTTAACCCACTAAATTTGTAAGCAGTTAATAAAGGTCTCATATCAATGCTCAAGAAACAAGCAAAGAAAAATTAGATGAAAAACAAGTAGAAGAAGGCAAATAATAAGATCTAAAATTAAAAAATACCAACAAATGAAAGGAAAAATGGAGAAAAGTAAATGAACACAAACTGTGTTTTTGTAAAGGAGAATCAGTGATATTGTAAACTTGCTTCCAAAATGGTCACGGAAAAACTCACAGACAATAGATGGGGACAGTAAATGAGAGGTCATAACACAGAATTTGAAGATTTAGAAGGAAATATTACCAATTTTATGATGGTGCACTTGATAACTTGGATGAAATAGTTTACTTGAAATAAACTACTGAAGTTCAATCAAGAAAAAATAAACTTTATATTTCTATTTCTATTAAAGAAATTGAATTTATAGTTAAGTATCTAACCTCAAAGGAAAATCCAAGCTCATATAGATTTCCTCAGAAGTTAAACACAACTTTTAAGCGGTCATTCTACACAAAAATCCAAAAGTCATAAAAATGAGAGCCTCTTAACTCCTTTAATGAGGTCTACCTTATGCTGATGTCAAAACAATATAAAAAAAACTTTTAAAATCTCAAAATCGTTAAGAAAATATTAGCAGATAGAATCTAAAAATATATAAAATGATGCCATATTATAGTCTAGAGTTTTATAACATGGAAATGCAATGTTATAAGAAATTATTAAAGTTACTCAATGTAATTTTCCATATTAACAGTAAAATTAAACTGTGTGGTCATCACAATAGAGGTGAAGGACAAAACGTCTGCCACTGTCAGCTGGCATTTATGATAAAATGATACCAGCAAAGTAAGGATTTTCTTAAAGAATATTCAGAAATGTAGCTGGAATCATACTGAATATTGACTCCTAGCTAGTATCATACTTAATATTGAAAGACTTCTTTCTCCAGAAGATGAAGGAAAACAAAAGAATGTTTGTTTACATAACTGTAATTCGAATTGTGGATGTCCTAGAAAGTACAAGGAGTGAAAAAAGAGTAATAAGGGGTGTACTGATATGACAACAGAAATAAAATGATCTTTATTTGCAGAAACCACAATTATTTATATAGATAATCCCAAGTATAAAAGTCTATTAGATCCAATGAATTTAGCAAGACCACAGCTGACAAGATATACCTGGTGTGCTCAAAATATATGTTGATTTTTAAATTAAAAGTTATTACAGGAAAAGACACATTGTCATTATTCTTCCTCAAAATACTTTTTTATTTGAACACACTTATCTCATCATCTTGCCATTTTATGAGGCAGTTCTGGAAGTCTTCTTAGTGAGTATCTTCAATTGTACTGATATAGAAAAAAATATAATTGCAAACCTGCTAGATGTCAGATATGCTAAATTTGTGTTCTCCAAAATCAAAGAATGAATTCTAAGCAACAAGGGAGAAAAGTAGGAAAACTTGTTGAGAGGGATACCTCTGAGTGACAGGAGGGACCCAAAGTGTGTTGCTAATGAGCCCATTTCTCAAGGAAAGTTTTATAGAGCAAAATTATGAGATGGGTACAAAGTATTTCAAAACTATGATCAACTAATAAGATTGTAAACATAGCTGTTCAGGTTGGTCCAATGGAGAAGTAGTCATGTATCAAGCACACATGGAAAGAAGGATCTTTCCAGGAAGAGATGAATTAGGAGGTCCTGGTCCCCATCTGGGTGACAGATGTCTATATAGATTTTATTGGACCAGGTGATACCAATTATAGTATAATCTTCAATTTATTGCTCATCCTGTAGGGAGGCATATAGGCCTGGTCGTTCTATCTTTATGTTGTGGCTCAACCTTCAACAGACTTGTCTCCAGCCACAGTTGATATGTGTTCTCATCTTCTGTGCTGACTCCCTTCAGGGCCTAGCCCTGTCTGACTGCCTATAGTATTTCTACCTAACTTAGCTGTCTATAATAGTACTACATATTTGCCAAAGAACAATTGAAAATATAAACTTTGGAAAAATTATTTATAACAATATCAAAAATACCTAATGATTCAATTGTGCAATATCTGATGAACACTACAAAACATTGATGAGAAATACTAAGATAAATACAGAGAAAACTGTGTTTATTGTTTAAAGAATCAAATGTCCAATATGACAATTTTTCCAAATTGATTTATATGTTTAATGCAACTTCAATTATAATCTCAGCAAGGTTTATTGAAAAAAAAATCCACAAATTAATATTAAAAACTTAATTAAAAATAAAAGTTTAAGTGACACATTTAAAAAAAAGAGCTGCTATTATTATCTAAAAAAAACCCCAAAAATTCTTTTCTAAATGCTGTTTGATATTTTGACTGATATCTTGGAAATTAAGAAAAAAATATTTTGTTTTTTAGGATTTAAGGTAGAATTTGAATTCTTATTCTTGTCAGATTTTGTATATGAAAACCAGAAACTGATTGTAAAACAGTGCAAAACTAAATATTGGAAAATAACTATTTGAAATACTTTATACAACATAATAAACTATGTAACTCCCAAATGCCACTGAATTACCAACATCAGCAGAATCAGAATCAGCCCCTCTGTTCCTTTCTGATGCAAAACATAGCCTCATCAGTTATTTTGCATGAGTTTGCAAACTCCCATTGGGCCCCCATTTACCTTCCACAGGCTCAGATGCACAACTAGGAACAGATCCCAGCATGGCCTAAGTTGCCAATTACAAAACCAAATTTGGGAGAAGTCATCTTAATCCAAAAATAAATGCAATGTTTTGCTAATCTGTATCATTATAAAAGGATTTAATGAAAGATTCAGAGGTTGCTATATTGAGGAAGGAAGGCCACCATCAGAATAAATGAGTACACTGACATGGGTGTACTTCCCAGAGACCCTGAGGAATATGTGAGCTTGAATTGCTGTGAGCAGCCCCTTTGCTTGCCTTAGTGAGCTGATCTGACTTTGTGACAGTCTCATTTAAATTAAAGAAATATGTTCACATATATTTCTTGGTTTAATACAGAGGAAGGAATCTGAGGACTTGGGTAAGTAGATTTTACAATGTGTGACCATCTGTCTGGTTAGTCCTCCAATCTGGCGCTGGGCATATTCCTTTTACCATGAAACTGGGAAGCACTTCATGTGAAAGCTTCAACCTCAATGAAAGGATTTAACTGAACTGGGTATAAATGTGACAGATAGATCAGAGCCACTGATTTGAGTTCAGTAATTTCGAGTCTGAGGGACTCTTGTATGACAAAGATAAAAAGGTTATCAAAGTGTCTTGGTCTTTTGAAATGACTCATTGAAGTTCTCAAGGCCAAAATGAATGCACAGGCTGCTTAATTCCTGCATGATCAGTACAATCCATAATCCCTATGTTTGTGGACCAGAGTTCTACACTGAGGCCACATGATATAGAAAATTTACCCTTACCCAACTCTGTGAAGTCAACTCATGGAGCCAAAACTTCTTGAATTAAAATGATCCCCATGTTTATAGCAGCACAACTGATAATAGCTAAATCTTGGAAATGGTCTGTATCAGTCAGGGTTTATTAGAGACACAGATATAACACAAGATATACAAATGCATGTACAAGATTGGCTTATGATGGTCAATCACAGAGTTGGATGAAGAAGTGTGCATAGGGTGTCTGCACCATAAAGGCTGAAGGGTTCAGTCCAAGGTCTGGAGCTCACTATAGTGTTCTGTGCAAGTCCGTATCAGTAGGCTTATAGGTCTGCCATGAAAGGCTGAAGAATCTATGCTGGGAAGCTGAAGAGTCTATGCCAGAAGGCTGAAGAGTCCCAGACAGAAGCTGAGCAGTCTGTGCTATAAGCCAGGAGATGATGTCCAAGCTGAAGGGGAAGACTGGAGCTCTTCCGAAGAATCAACAGACAGTCCTTCCTCAGTTCTCTTTTATCGTATGCAGGCTACTTGCCCTTGGGCAGCTCTAGCACTCACACCATCTCCATGCGCTCTTCCTGCACAGGCTCAGGATGTTTACAAAGTGAGGACCCTGGCCTCTGCTGAGTTACTTAGTTAAACTTCTAAACATCTCAAATTGACAAAATGAATTAACAATAGCATGGTCTATATGTCCATCAACAGGTGAGAATATAAAGAAAATGTGATATTTATGTACTATAGAGTACTACTCTGCCATAAAGAAGGAACAATTTTGGTAATTTCTAAGAAATTGAATGCACATTAAGGCCATAAGTGAAATAAATCAGACAGACAAGTTTAGATATCATGTGGTTTCCTTTATATAAGAAACCTAAAATATAAATAAAGAGCAAAAGAAAAGATAGACAATCAGAAGTAGGGAAATAGATCTTTCTTAAATGGGATGGGGATCAAGAGATGGGTGGGCAGAAAGGGATGAAAAAATAAATTAAAATGTGTCATGTATAACTACCAACTTCCACAAAGAAGGTAATCATTATATACTGCAAACATGTACAAACAAAACTAAAAGCTATAAAAAATATTAGACACTAAATTCTTGAGGAAAGATCTGATGTATTTCAGAAGTGATTACACTTTAATCTTCTTCCCAACCTTTCCCAAGATGGCCTATAATACATGGACACTAGGAAAAGGGATAACTTAAGATCTGGAAGTAAGTAAAAGCCTCTAGAAGCTAGTAAAATAGCTACTGTCTTTATTTCAGAGGTAAATGGAAGATGATTCGGTGCTGCCCTAAATTCATCTCATAGTAAACCTGACCAGGAAAGCAATTTTGTGGTTATCTAGTTTTCGAAATGATCATTCATAAAGACTAAGACAAACCAGTCTTCATAATATCTGTTGCAGTATGATGAAGTGTAAGATTTTCATTTGTGATCAAGTTTCCACATTATTCATGCCTTGTGTCGGGGCTCCAACTTGTCATTTGTTGTCATTCGGCAAGACTTGTAAGTCACGAGCTCATCCGTTTACATAGGTATTTACCTCTCATCCAAAGGTGCCCACCTGGGATTTACAAACACTTAGTTATAATTTATATTACTTATTTTAAGTATTAATGTCAATAACATTATTTATTTGTTTGATTAGATATTGATATTCTCATTTTATAATTAAATACAGTACACCCATTTACGTTGCAGCAGATGTACCAAATGAGTCACTCTGGCTGATGATCTTCACTTGGGCCTATTTTTGGGGCAGCACTTTCATAGCAAGCATCCTGAAAATTCATGATTGGGCTTATTTTCTGGTTAGGTCTTATTTTGGGGGAAGTATGGTAGTTTGAGTGTATAAATTATAAGGAAAATTAATATCCATTGGAACCAGTATGCATTCTCTAAGGAAAAAGTGAGTTATAATATTTTCTCTTGCTAGTCCGTGATATAAGTCAGGTACGTATGACAAATCTCTGTTTTAATAGGGCAATTGACAAGTTTTTATACTGCGAATTATAAGAAAAAATGAAATAACTACATAGCTAATTACCTGGGTAAGTAATAAGTTCTAAAATCATAAATAAATACCGATAAATGGATTAATGAAAGTATTGAAGAAAGTTTGAGGGAGAGGGGAAATACTCTGGATAAACTAATAAATTGGCCAAGCGTGGCTTGAACTCATGTTCCTCTTGTTTTAGCCATCCAAAAGTGCTAGAATTATAGGTGTGTACCACCACATTCTGGTGAGTTTTTCATGACTTGACACAAGGCTGTATACTGGGTAATTTTCACTTATGAAGTAGATTGAGATACAAAATACTAATGCATAAAGACTTATAATGCTTACTGCAAAAAATAAGAGTTGCAAACTTACTTCATTTGCACAGTTTAATTTCCATAGAAGAGGCTACCCAAAAGTTTGAGTTAGTTTTGTGGAACAGTCACCCATGTAAAACACTAAAAACTAAGAAAAGGCTAAATTATCCCTGTTTTGAAGTCATCCAACAATTGTAATTATCCAAACCTGAGCTCCACATTTTGAGAAAGATCAGACAACTAATGGAATTTCAGAGGAGGTAAACTAAGATGACGAACTATAGCATTTTAAAAAATGAGAAAAATTAATGATCTATTTATAGAGTGAAACACACTTCTCACTAGTGTGTGCATGTGTGTGCGTTCTAGTGAATTTCAAATATACAAAGTCTGATGTGTACAAAAGAGATGAGACTTAAGTCATTATTATTCATGTAAAAAAATTAGGTTCTCAGAAAGAGATTGATATAGAAGAAGGCTTTATGGAAAGAAATGTTTTATAGTTGGATATTTCCATGGAGGAAAAGTAAAACCTTTGGACATAGAATAAGCTCACTGGAGAGGAGCAAAATTAAGGTTTTCAGGCATCGATGTGTGATTGGCAGGAGTGGCCTTTGGGGTTGCTGCCAAACCTGAAATTTGATGACTTTATGACTATAAAATTATCATAAAACTTTACCTTCACATTTTATTCCTTCTGCCCTCTGTTCCCCTTGTCACTGTTTCCTTCCTATTTTGTTTTCAGTAAGCCTTCTGAGAAATGTGTTTGGATTCATTTATTCTAGACATTCAAATTTAAGATCTGACCTCTCAGTCAATGGTTGCCAGTCCAGTGTAGTGGTAAATTATTACATTTCTTATTTGATTTTATCGCATATTCCCAAGGTATACCCAAGCAACTTTGTTTTCATAGATCCACTGCCTTTTAAAAAAAGAATACTTGCATTTATTATGTATTCTGGATGAACAAAACATTATAGGAATAAGGATTTGGAGAAATAAAATCATATCTCTTTTTCTCATTTAGACACCTATGTCAAATTATCCAGATGGTAGGAATCTGGCTTTTTCTAAACATAAATTTAAATTTTCTCTAAATGTCACTCCTTAGTACTACTTATAATGTTTTACAATATCATTTAAATTATTAGCCATCAATCATATTAAGTCCAATGCAATTAATATTTTCCAGAAATAAACTAAAGCTCAAGTTCACATCATCTTCAGAATCAATCTCTAGATTGATTTTTTTATTTTGTTACATGAATTGCAATTAATACAGAAGTATCCTTCATCAAATTATCTAGCAGAATTCTGGGAAATATGGGCAAGAAGAGCGAGGGTGCTCACATGAGGCACAATCGCTTACTTGGAGCTCAGAAATAGTGCTCTAAACTACTGAAAACCTTACTATCCTTTTGCATCATCAGAATCTCCAAGCCAGTTTAACAAAAGCAGAGATCCCTGGGTCACTTTGCCAAAAGTTAGCCACTTTGATGTGTGAATTGACCTTGGTAATTCTGAACATTTCAAATCCTTATTCACCACTACAGTGCTATGCAAGAGGTATTCAAACTATGCTTTGCTTTTTCATCCTTCTCTTACAATTTTGTTGTGCTGATTTAGAGTGTTTACTTTCATGCTATTCTGAGTCTCCTCACTAATCCATATTTAAAACTCATGTTATCAATATTCACTCAGATTTATTTTGTACAGTTTAATACTCATTCTTACCTTGAGAAATTTTTGTTTTACCTTCAGACTTTTATTCTCAAGTATATGCAATTATTTCCTAAAGAATTTTTCTTACACATGAATCATGTGGGTGATATGTTTGTCGAAGTTGAGTTGCTTTTTATTTACAGATTGGGAACTAAGTTTGAAATCTCTGACACATATCACAGTCAAAAATCTCAGGTTTTAAACTTTCTACCTACAAATACTTACCCAAAGTTTTCGTTCTTTCTCACTTTGGATGCAGTCAGTAGTCAATAAGAGGTTGAAGGTTTAAGTCCTATGAACATCAGTATTTTTCTCTAGGCAAGTGCTGAATGTTACTTGGAATGCAAATTATATCTGTTAATGTGTTAATTTTGTACCTATAACTAAATAGCGTAATACTTGAGAATAGGTCTGTACCCATCCTGTGTGACCAATAATGTGAATTCTTGACAGTGCAGATTCTTTGAAGTTGAGGAAGTTAATGTGGAAGCTTGTTGAGTATATCACTTCTTCTCACATTGCCTTCTTCTCCCACAGAGAGGCCAGTTGTCACAAACCAGTTTTGCTACCTTTTTTTTTATCTCCAAGGCAATATTTGTACCAGTGTTTGAACCAGTTATCTGTATTTTCTCCTTGATGACAATGTGCCAGTCCAATGGGTACCCATGAAGAAGGTTGGAAGGAACATTCTTATGATATTGGGCTTGGTTTCAGCAAACTGGATTCTATTTTTTTTAAATACGATTTTTAACTGTGTTTTTAGTAATGATTTTAAAAGGCCATCCTAAAAAGAGTCTAAAGCTGATGGGCATGAGTAAAAGCCTTCATCTTCTTTCTTCAATATAGAGTATTACTGGCAGTGGGTCCATATTCACCTTGTCTTTAACACCTTGTGAAGGTTGTTTAACACCCAAAAGTCAGTTTCTCATGCAGTCTTAGTCTGTTTTGTTTTGCTATTAAAAATTTCTGAAGCTGGGTTATTACAAAGAACAGGAATGTATTATCTGACAGTTCTTGAGGATGGAAAGTTTAAAAAATAAAGGAATCGACAGTGTCTGATTAGGGGCTTCCCGTAGCACCCACATATGGCAGAAAACAGAAAAGTCAGTGTCTTGGTTACTTTTCTTTCACTGCTAAGACAAAATACCCGATACTCAAAATTAAGGGAGGAAAGGTTTATTTAGTTCACAGTTTGTGGAGGTTTCAGTCCCTAATTAGCTGGCTCCAAGGCAGAGTGCTATGGCACAGGGGCAAACTTCAAGGCAGCAGAAAACAGCAAAAACAATAAGCGTGAAATGGGGAGGAGGAAGCTTCTTTTCCTCCCTTATATTGTAAGCAGGCTGCACCCCTTTGGTGGATGTTGCACTCATGACATCTCCATGGCTTCCTGTCACACAGGCTGAGGATATTTCCAGGTCCCCTACTGAATTACTTAAACTTCTGACCTTTTCAAATTGACTCAGTGAACAATATCCTAGAGAGGTAATGCCATGTCCTTTACACACCAGGATGGAGAACTGCTGAGTTTTTTAGTTAAGCTTCTAGACTTCTTGAGTTGACACAATATATCAACCATAATCGTCTGAGAAAAGCTAGCCAAGTGCTTTAGGAAGTTTCTCTGATAAGGCCCTGAATCTCATTAACATGGAATCTGAGGCCTCGTGACCTAGTCAGCTTTTTTATGGCCTCACTTTGTAAAGCTCTCTCCTTGGCCGCACTTAAATTTTGTAGAGGAAATGTTTATTCCTCCAAGACTGGAAAAACTGACTTCTATATGCCAAAGACTAAATCTAGACTCTTGTCTATTGCCATGCACTAAACTAAAATCAAAATGAATCAAAGATCTACATACTAAAACAGAAACACTAAATTTGCTAGAAGAGAGAACAGGTAGAACCCTTGAAGACACAGATGTAGGCAAAGACTTCATGAACAAGACCCCAGTGGCACAGGAAATACTGCAAAGAATAAATAACAGGGATCTCATCTTACTGAAAAACTTTTGCACAACAAGAGAAATCACCAACAGTCTTAGCTAGTTGCTCTTCAGACCAAGGATTAATATCCAGAACATATAAAGAATTGAAAAAAAATACTACCCCAATTAAAAAACTCAATCCATAAATGGGCATCTGAAGTGAATAGACACTGCTCAGAAGACATACAAACAGGAAACAAATATATGAAAAAGTTTCAACATCACTGATCATTTGGGAGATGCAATTAAAATAATGCTGAGATTCCATCTCCCCCCAAAAAGAATGTCATCAAGAAAACCAATACGAAATGCCAACAAAGTTGCAGGGAAACAGAACCCTTTCCACTGCTGATGGGAGTGTGGACTGTTGCAACTACTGTGGAAATCAGTGTAGAGATTCCTAAAAACCTTAGTATTAGAGGTTTCATTTTACCCAGCTATTCCCCTACTGTGTATTTTCCCAGAAGAATTAAAGGCTTTATACCACAGTGATATATGTGTATGCATGTTTATGGAGCACAGTTCACAATGGCTAAATCTTGGAAACAATCCAAATACCCAGAGATTTTTTTTATACAATGGAGTATTACTCAGCCATAAGGAAGGATAAACTTGAGACATTTATAGCTAAATGGATGGACCTTGAGTCCATATTCAAGTGAAATAAATCTAATGTGTGTAAATATCACATTGTTTTACTGGTATGAGAAACTGAAAATGTAAATAAGAACCAAAATATATCTTGTACTTTGAAAAATAGGAAGAAATTTCTTAAAAGGAAAGGGGAATATGGGGGAGGAAGGAACAGAAAAGAAAAAATAAAAAAATATAAAATAGGAACAGCTTCTTAAGGAGGGGAAGAAGGGTTGGGAGGAGGGGAAGGGAATGGGAAAAGAAAAAAGAGGAACTAAGACACACCACAGTCAGGTACTTGCTCTCAGTGTTGAGTGTGATCATTATGTACATCTAAATTGTACAAGTAAATTAATAAATGCTAACAAATTTGTAGAAATTCATTCAAAAAATAGCACATGTGTAAAATGTCAGTTCTCTGTTCTTTGTCTGTTTCCCAGGCATAGAAGAAATATAAATAACTAACTTATACAAGTTAGGTCCATGAAAATGTAAATGCATTATAATATAGATTAGTATTAATAATAAGAGCTGACAATGTGAAATAAAATTAAATATACTTAAAATAATAATAAATTTCAACTCAAATTTAAAAGCCTTGAGGGTAAGAACATTATGAAAAAAAGTTCTGGAATTCACTATGAAAAGAAATATATGACTGCTCAAAAAATTGGTACTTAATGATTAATTGTCTGTTTAAATTTCCTTTTTAATATAAAATATAATTAATTAATTTATAAAATTTCTAGCTTCTGATCATTGGAAGAGGACTAGAACATACCTTAAAACAGAAACATAACTTTTACATTATAAATATCTTTAGGATTGTGCATTAGTCTGCTCAGGTTGCAATAATAAAATACTGCACAATGAGTGCTTTAAACATTGAAAATTCATTTTTTTAGGAGAGTTCAACATTGGTGTCAACACTATAAAGTTTGCTTTAGGATTCATCTTTTGGCTGTAGGTGATGGCCATCTTGCTCTGCTTTCTCATGGCTTCTTCTTTGTGTGCTCAGAAAAGGAGCACAAGCTTTCTGGAATTTTCTAAGAACACTAATCCCATGAGATCTGTTTCCTCCACCTCCAAATAAAGCCACAGTTGGGATTAAGATTTCAACCTAAGAATGGGGGGATGTGATACACCCGACTTTCAGTCCATAGTGGGCTACCATAACAAAGTGCTACAAATTGGTTTTCTTAAACAATACAATGCTTGTTTCCCACAGCTGTGGGACTAGAAATCTGAGATCGAGGTATCAGCAGAATTGTTTTCTTTTGTGGTCTCCCTCTTTAGCTCATACATCACCATCACTATTTCTTCACATGAACATATCTGCGTATAAATGTGTATCTCAATTTTCTAATGAGGACACCAATGTTACTGCATTAGGGTTAAATTTATAAATTCAAGTCAACTTAATTATGTCTTTAATGACCCTATTTCCAAATACTGTTACATTCTGAGGTATTTGTATCTAGGGATTCAACACATAAATCTTTTTCAAGGGAAATAATTCATCCTGTAACATGGTTCAAAACACTAAAGATTTAGAAAGATTTAGATTTCTGCCTTTTTAATCTGAAGACTTGCTTTGGTCAGCAACTGCTCAATGGATACATTGTCAGAAAATAATTACTAGTTAGTCATTTACAAACCAGGCCTCCAAAGGACAGTCATTTGCTGTGTGTGCACACATTCTAATATTTACTTTAATATAGTAATCCACACACTTTAAAGTATACCCCAGTAAGTTCATGCAACTACTTGGCAAAGAGCATGTCTTTTTGTGTCCACCTAACCTTCACTGTGTATAGACATCCTAGAATGAAATTTTCAAGATTGTTCAATAATTCACATTAATCACTAATTCGCATGACTGTTCTCTGGTTAGCTTAAATCAGTAAGATGTTCTAAATTACATCCTCCACTCCCAACAGAGTGGTTTCCTTGCCCTTGAGAGTTCATTCAGTCAGACAGAAGCAAACCTGACTGGCAGAGTTCTAGCCTCGTTTGGTATTCAGAGTAGCCTGCACGAGGCCAGAGTTATTAAAGTTGAGTTTTGACATTTCAAAGGAACATTGAAAGATTTTAACCTCTTCTTCTGGAATTTGAAGGAGAAAGATACCGAAAGATTGCTATGCAGCTTAGCTAGTATAACCCCCCCCCACCTCTTGCCACCATTAACTAGAGAAAATTTTGGTTCTATATCTTTAAAATAATATTTACTTACTTTTCTAATTAAATGTCAAGAATAAACAAAAACAGTTTTTTCAATTTTAGCTTTCATGCATGGGTTTTCTAGCCCAGGAGCGACTTCACACACAAGGTCTCTGCAACTCACCTCTCACCATCATCACCCACAATTAAGACTCATTAAGATTTTCCTCACTTCTATCTTCCAAGGACAAAAATAATGTAGGCTATTACCATTTGTTTTATTCTAATAGGGAAACCCATGGGGGTTCTATGCTGAGAATTTCAGAATTTCCTTTTTAAATCACAGAGCTGAGAAATAATGAGCTCTTAGCTTAATTTTCCTTTATCTTAGTGTGTAGGTATAACATGTTTATTCTCTTGAAGTTTTATATTCTTCTGGGCAAAGCTCATTTACTTTCCTCTATAGGCTTGATTAATTCAATAGTTGTATTCTTCCATCAGTACTGGGTAAATGTATTGCCGTTTCTCGGAAATCTCCAAATTATCACACTTCTATATAGTGATCTGAGTGTTAGAGTACAGTTGTGTTTGTGCATGAATGTGCTCAGAAGAATGTGTGCAGACACATAGTTCACTGTGAGGTATGTTTTCATCAAACACAAGCTAAGATTAAGGAACAAAATAAGTGGTTTAAGACATTCTCTCAGCTCCTATGCAACCTTAAGAAATCCTTCAGTGATCTGACATCATAATTAATTCCATCTTCTTCTATTCAACAGGCAATAAAACTTTTCAAAATACCCTGCTACTTTGAGTGAATTGTCTCACTAATCTCGGAAGGATGCAGCTCAATGCAGCATCCTCACCCTTAGGCCTCCATTTAAATATAATCCACAAAGGCATATAAGCATTCAAGTATCTATAGCCACACACATAAATGCCTACTCATTCAGAATATAGATTCCCCTGCCTCTAGGGGAGTTCAATTAAGTCTCTCCATCATAATTTTTCTTCTCATGAAATCCTAATAACACTTCATTGCTTGTGGAACAGTTTTCTAAACCTTTGCCTTCTAATTTTCATATTCCCGAATCATTGAAATCTGTGTGTGTGTATGTTAAGAGAAGAGATACTAGGATTCCTGAAAATAATCTAAGGAGGGATGTTTCTGATTGTTCTATTTCTGAAAGGCACATGTTAAAAATCAATGCAATTATACTTATGGTTAAGCAATGTTTTCTTTATAATTTTATTGGTCCTTGCTTTAAATGTGGTACATAATTTGAAATTTATTGTTGGGTTTTCTGCTAATTTGTTTATTCTCCTTTTATAATAATTCTCCATTATGCTGTTTTCCTTACAATTTTTCCTAAATTCTTTATGTCTTTATTTTTCAACGATGCATTCTGAGTAAAGTCGTTAGTTCTAACTTTCCTTGTTCTAACCATAATTTCTTTGGTCCCAACTCATACAAGAATTTATCTAGTTGGAGAACACATGGAGCAGCAGAGTCTGAGAAGTAAACCACAGAGATCTGTGGATTCAAGTGGACATGGTTCCATTAGACCACTGTGAATATGAAATAATTGTCTTCTTTTGAGGTGGGAGAATAGAGACCTGAGAGCAAAGACTCTCTTTCCATGTCTCAAAAAGGAAGTGAGGAGCTTTCTGGCTACTCATCTAACTCAAGGTGACCATGACTCGTGTGCCTTTCAACACCTGTAGGATTCAAGAAAGTTAGAGACAGACAAAAATCAGACTTAAGCCAGACTATACAAAGTAAAACACCCCTCACTTTGCCTAAGGGTAATACAAGATACAGAAAACAGAGGATAAGGCAGAAAACCACAACAAACACCAGGTGAAATAAAATTGTTTTATGAGTCAGATAAAATTTGAATTAAAAGAAAATTCATAAATATTCTAGGTGCAGCATGAAATTGTGCTTCCAGACCTAAAATATGATTTTCAACTAAGCAATTCTTTACGTTAAGTAAGGGGATAATTGTTAAGACCCGAATTAGTGACCTAAATGCATACAAGAAAGTCAACAAAACACAAATTAAAAACAGAAAACTACTGATGCTACTATACCAGAGAAAATTGAGGTCTGACATTCAAATTCTAGGAGTTCTGGAAAGAAAAAAAAAATAATTTCAGGGAGTATGAGGAAAGTGTCAATAATTACAGAAATAATAGAAGAAAAAGTTTTTAAAATGTAAGATGAAAACTTAAATAAGTTCACAAGTTTTAAATCTGCTTAATGAGGACACAAAACAAAACAAACAGAAAAATAACATTCAAAAACATTGTATTAACTTCTTCCATCATTCTAATGATAAAATGAAAAAAATTGCATAAATTCATGGGTAAAAGGTAAATCAGGCAAGGTGGAATTTAGTATGATATTATTTATAGATAAAATTAAAATCTTTGTAGACAGGTTAAATACATGGAGAACTTGTAAACTAAAGACTGCAACTGAGAAAATTACTCAGAATGCAGCATAGATAAAGGAATAAAGAATATGATAGAAATTTTAAGGCAAAAAGACAATGAGAATTACTATAGGAGAGTAAAAGAAACAATGTTCCAGGAAGTATAACATTAGATTTCAAATTATATAATGCAGAGAAAGTGAAGGTTGATAAAATGTCAAAGAAAGCATCATCAAATTTTGTTGCCACTGATTATTTTTAGCATATACCTCAAAGAAAGAATAACTAGGAAATAATAAATATACTAAGATTTGGAATTAAGGAATGAATAAATTATGATTTCATATATGTCACAACAAAAGAAAAGTTCCTATCTATTTTGATCTCTCTTCCTCTCACTCCTCTCTTGATCTATGTACTCATTCATTCATTCATAGTACATAGCTAAATATGTATGCATACCTATATACATGCATCACCTTCTTATAATCTATTGCTAGAACATATGCATAGATTAGTATGTATATTTGTATTTGTATTTCCAGTATAATTTTATTTCAAATATATGTGTATTTCTATTTCAAAAACAGAGCAAGTAACATTGCAATAAATGGCTAGTGATCTGTATCATACAAGCTACATTTTATGGGCTATGATAAATCAAAATCGTGCATCATTAA
>RJWT010009338.1:0-25238 GCA_004365215.1 Cuniculus paca
TATTTTAGATATGCATAATGATCATATTCAACATAGAGAATTTATGTCCATACATGATATATTTTGATTCCTCTTTTTTCCCCAATCTCCTTTCCTCCCTTGAACCTATTTTCTCCTCTTCATTTGCAAAGATTTGTTTCCATTTTATCTTTTTAATAGATTTTTTTCTTTTTCCCTTGCTTCCTTTCCCCCTTTACCACCCTAGTTCTTTCCTTTTGAATAACTTCCCATTTCACAATATCACAATATTGTACATCTTGGTCCTTTTTTTACTCTTTCAGTAGCTCACACTAGGGAGACATTATGATGTTTACATGTGTGAGTTCAATTTATTTCACTTAAGAGTATGGTCTCAGGGTGCATGTACTTACCTAGAAATGTCTCAAATTTGTCCTTCTCCATGGCGGAGTAGTACTCCATTTGAATCCATTATTCTCTTCTGCTTGAACAAGTCTGTCTTTGAAACTTTCTAGTGATTTTTTCAGTTCATGTATTATTTTCTTCAGCTCCAGAAGAACATTTTATAGTTTATTCTCTATTGATAATTTTAATGTGCTCATATATAATTTTCCTGATTTTGTTATCTACCCATGCTCTCTTGTAATTGATCTTTAAGACAATTATTTAGAATTTTTTGTTAACCACTTTTTAAAATTCTGTTTCTTTCATGTATATCACTGAGGGTTTATTTTGCCTATCTCTTTGTATCATGTTTTCCTGCTTCTTCATGATCCTTGTTGCTCTGTGTTTTTGAAGAATCAGCTATGTTTCCTGTCTTTAAGTCTGACTTTTAAGGAAAAGATATTCACCATTCAGCCCACCTAGAGGTTTAGGAGCTTGGTAATCTTTTCTATGGGAGCATCTTCTCTGGATTTATTTAAACAAATTATTAATTAGAAGTGATTTACTAACTTCATTCTTTGTTTTTTCCTTTTTCCTTTTTTTTTTTAGTAATCCATAATCATTCGATCTCTCTGTTGTTCTCCAGATACACTGCAGACCAAGTGTTGGAGGCATTCTCTCATTACTTTTCCTTTCTCCTTAGAGCTTGAGTCTGTGCCTTCTCCAAATTTCACTGAGGTGTACTCAGAGCAACAGGCCACCTATCTTTTTTCCATTGTTGCTAGCTGGTTCCACCAGATTATGAGGATTCTGCTAGCACTATGAGTGAAGTGTGACAGAAACTAGCCTCTCGTGCAGTACCCTAAAAGGCCAGAGATGCTGATGGCATGCTTCCCTTCCCTTTCTCTTTTTCAAGAGAGAAGGCTGAGGTTTTGTACCTTCTGTCAATCTCCCAGAACTGTGCTTGCCAGAGTAAACTGTCCACACTCCTTTCTTTAATTTTAACTGTTACGTGTTTGACCTGTGCTATTTGTGTCAGTACTTCATGTAAGGCAAGGTAGAAACAGGCTGAGCAGTGGGCTAAAAGGCCATAGACACTGGCGGCATGTTCCCATTTTTGCAGCCCTATGGCAAAAGAAACTTTGGATTCTTCAGCTTTTCTCAATTTTGCAGAGCTGTGCCAACTGTACTAAACCCTTTCCCTTTTTACTTGAGCCTAACTGCTCCCTAGCATCTGAGTTATGTTAGTTCTTTCAGTGCTGTGCAGAATGAGACAGAAACCAGCCCCTTGGCTGTTCAAAGGCCAGGAATATTGGAAAAATTTTGCACTTTCTGTCCCCTGAGGTCTCGAGAAGTCATAGACCATAGTGCTCTTCTTTTACCAAACTATGTCTCCTTTGGGAAAGTGATGTTGCAAAGTGAAATTGCTCTTCCTATTCATTTCAGCATTGCTTTTTTCCATTTTGTGCGCAACTTGAGTATTGCAGTTATTAGCTGCAAGGTACTCATGAAAGTGTTTTGATCTATGTATTATTATTGAATTGGCTTTTCTGTGGAGAAACAAACACTGGGATTTCCTATTTGAACATCTTGCTGATGTCACCCTGAGCATTAAGAATATTATTTAAAGGGAGAAAAATCACTGATTTCAACTCTCACTGATATTCTGAATGGGCAGGGGAATTCAACATTAGGAAAGAGTGAATGGAAGGGTAGTTCATCCCCTTTGCTGTGGCTCTGAGAGATCATATTTCATTAACTTTAGAAAGATGAAATGCCAGGCCGTTTTTTTTTTGTGAAAGTCAACAAAAAAAGGCTACATGAACAGCCACCTGGGAAAAGAACCTTCCTGTAACACATTGGGATAAACAAATGTAAATCTTTTAAGCAACTGAAATAGATATGTGATATTATGGAGGATAAAGGAAACAGTTGCAATTTAAAAGAAGACAGAAAGGTAGGATGCTTGGAGGTAGTGAATCAGTTTTGGCACCAGGGAAATACAGAAAATATAGACCTGTTGTATATATCACTAGGTCCATCAGGTACCAGATACCACAGACCTATGACAACAGAGTCAATGTTCTTGGATTTGTTGTCTTGTGAACAGTTAAACTATTGTTTTGGGTATCCTGACCTTGCCTTTCCCTTTCTTCTTATTTCTCTCATAACTGTTGTAGCTCAGATCTTAAGAGGTCAATGGATCTCCATGTGAGCCACTTTTGAAAAGCAAAGCCAGAAAAATACTCTGCAAGAGAGCTGTCCAAAATTGGAGTTTCTCACCTACAGAATGATGACTAATAAATATACCTACCAGACTACTTCAGGAAAACTTGTGTCATACATTTTTTTATCACAGTTACACATTTGACCTAAGCACTGCCCCAAAACTATCCATATTGGCCATCAAATGCTGTCCAATTATGAGGCAACCATCATTTGCTTTTTGATTTGTGCTGAAAATCATGCCCATAATGATCTTTATCATACTAAGCTAGAGCACAGATTAAATTCAGCCTAGTAAACAGAAGAAAACAGCATCTAGTTTTGGCCTCAGATAAAGCTAGATTTTATTTTAGTTGTATGATTTTGTGTGTTACCTTGGGTGATTGTTTTTCAGATTTTGCACTGCAGGTTAGTAACTGTCATGTCCAGGGCAGTTCTTGAAATTCTCAGGGTGAAGGTCTGTGGAGGATGGAGAAATAAAGACAAGAATCAGAATACAGAAAACTGAGGTAAAAAAAAAAATTATAGGGGCTGGGGATTAAGCTCAGTGGCTCAAGCACTTGCCTGGTAAGCAAGAGGTCATGAGTTTGATCCCCATACTGAAAAAACAAAACAAAACAAAGAAAGCTGAGGTCAAGTGAAGCCCTCTCTCCAGATGGGAGAAAAAGAACTCAACACCCACAGCATGTTTATTTATACACTTGGCAGGTTGATGTCATGTGACACCCCTGCGCCTAGCAACCCCTTTGCTTGGCTTGCCTCAGGCACCCAGTTCTCTGAGCAGCTTGTTCATATGGCTGGCCTTGGGTACTCTTTGTTCTGGAATGGCCTTGCTCCAGTCCCACACCTGTGATCAATCTCCAACTTCAGCTGCTTCCCACAACTATCTTACAAGGTTTTGCCACATTTAATGAAATAAGACTTGTTAAGAACTTTGTTGAATATCTGACATAGGGTAAGGACTGAAACTATGTTAATTATCACCCTTATTTTATTATCATTATTATCTATCACCCTTTCTCCTATATAGATTGCTAGTGCCTGGAGGGAAAAGTTATACTGCGTAGATTTTTATGACCATCACAATATCAGGAACAGCACAATTGTACAAAAGAGTAAATAATCTCTGTGCATGAGGGAATCTATAGAGAAAGGCTGGTTTAGTAATGTGGCTTCCATTATTGAGTAGATACAGAAAACTGAAAAAATGTTTAATTTATTCTTTCTCCTGTCATCTCCTACAATAATAAATTATGATTGGTATGCCTAGAAATTACCCAAGTTATAGTAATAATAATTGCACGTTAATACTGTTGACCTGTTCTTCCTTAAAACTACAACTTTTTAGACTATTTACATTGGAAGCATTCAACTGACCTTTGTTTGATCTCAGATAAAACTTCTGATAGTCCCAGGTTTGAGACAAAGTTGGCCCAAGATTTTACTTATTCATTGAATGTCATTTAGTATTCTGCCCTTCTAAGCATCTTATTTTAGAACCAACCATATGGAATTTTGATGTGAAAGCTTATCTTAATTCTGAGCTATCTGATAGCATAGTAATTACTACAAAACCATCAAGTATCACCAAACAATTTGCATCTCCTTGGGGAGTAATTTTCCTACAGGACAAATAGCAGTTGTCAAAGGACTAAGAATAATTTTGTTTATAAGCACAGATTTAGAAACCACTAAACAAGTATGAACAGGCACTGGAGATGTGACTTTCACTCTTAAGTATCTGACTTTAAATCATCATGCTTTAAGTGCTTGCAATAGAACACAAAAAGCATTTCAGCTCTTCTGATGAATAGTAGGGAAATGGGTCTCCATGGTTCCTCTCAACCCATCATTGGGAATGTATGATAAGAGCTCTCATTTGTCCTCACCATCTTGGTTCTGAAAGTACTCAGGACCAGAAAAAGAATATTTTTCCTTAAATTAATTAAATTTAACTCAAACCAATTCAATAACCATGGATCAGTCACTTTTTAATGAAAACACTATGCACAAGCCTTAAAAGTATATTTTTTTCTTCTCACAATACTTTAATTCTTTTGCCTCTCACAGTGCAGCAAGACACCAAAACACCGACGTGCGCACTTTTGACAGCAGATACTTACTCAGCTGTTCAGTTGCCCTTTCTCACATGAGATACTTTAGATTAAAAAATTAAATTTATTGTTCAAAAATCTCAATTTATTCCATCATGAACACCAACAGTGTTGTTCTGTTCTACTCTGTAGAAATAATCTTTGGTATTATCAACATTATGAGTTTGCCTATTAACAAATTATCCTACTAGAAACAGCATAAAAGATTTATCTCATCAGAGTCTGTGATGTTGCTGAAACTGCAGTTTCATTATAATTTCCTGCCCTGCAATTACCTTCAAAAAATAAAATAAATTAGTATTTAAATGGTTATAAAATGTTTTGATGTTTCAAATTTTAGACAGACCTAATGTTCATCACCTTGTTAAATAAAATTTTAAAAGTCCATCTAGGTATCTCCTAGTCATTTAGCTTTTTACTTGTCTATGGTTTTGTGGTTTACAGCATTAATTAAATCACCATCATGCTGAGAGATTCTTTGCTTCTCTGGGTGACTTTTCCTGGAATTGATGTACTTTGTCAGACTGAAGCTATGTTGCAGTAGTTGTAGAAATAAAGCTGAATTGAATATTGTCTTAGTTACTTTTCTCTTGTTGTTGAGACAAAACACCCAACACACAAAATTAGGGAAGGAAATGTTTATTTCTTATAGTTATGGAGGTTTTAGTCCATACACAGCTGGCTCCAAGGCAGGGTGGCGTGGCTGAGGGGCAGTTGTTCATGGCGGCTGCAAGTGGCAAGAGCAAACAGCACAAAAGAGGGAAAATCATGTCTCCTTCCCAACCTTACATTGTATGCTGGCTCCACACCTGGGCTGGTGCAGCACTCACACCGTCAATCCCAGCGCTAGACAACAAACCAATCACAAACACTAGTTTCAGCTGCTTCCATGATTATATGAGGCTTGGTGGGCCACCTAGATACAAACCATAACAGATATGTTCATATTCCCTGATGATTTTCAACAGCTAACTACTTTATCTAAGTTTTCATGATGGTTGTAAGCAAGATTATTACCTGAGATGAATGATTACCTCATCTACAGAGCTGATATAATGTAATTATTTAGCTGATAGTTAGATGTGTTTTTATTTCTCTAGTATAATGCTGTGTCTAATAGTGAGAAGACTATATTTTATATCTCTAAGTCCAGGAATTAAAACATGATCATTAGGATAAACATCTGTCTACACAATATCAGATAAACACATGCTTATTATTCAGATAAGTGAGTAGATAAATGAATGGGTCATTTATATCTCAGGAGTCCCAAAAGAAATTGTAATTTTTCAAGATAAAAAATCTTATTTATTTCATAAATGCATTCCAATGATATTTATAATAAGATTAAGATGACTTTGAATTAACCAAACATTTTTGCAAATTAGTGGGGTTGTAGAGTCTCTATTGTGATTGTTGTAACTGTCAATTGCAATCAAACTTCTGTCAAGTGTAAAAATGTCTCAGAAAAAATGAATGTACCATGGTACTCCCAATTCACTTACTATATAGAGACAGAGCTAAAAATGAAGGCCATTTGTTCTCCTTTTCTCTCATCCACTAATCTGTCAAAGAAAAGAAAAATCTCTTTATTTCCCATGAAATTAATTTTCTATATTTTTCCAGTTTAGGAAATTCTACACATCTATTTCTTGATCAATGTTTTTGTTGTTGTTTGGTCCTAAATATTCCAAGATATTTAATCTATGACCTTATGCTCACTCACTTTATAATCATCACAACAGGCTAGGATCATGCTACTGAATGCGATGTTTTACTAGGGCATCACATTATAAATACTCAGAAACTATTGTTACAGTGTCAATTATCTGAAAAACTAACTTGAAAAGAAAAAAAGTATAGGGCAGTGCTTATTTTAGCATTTATATTTTGATGTTGAATTTTAAAATATTATTAATTATATACTTTCACAGGTAAAAATGTTATTTCAAATGTATTCTAAGGCAATCACAAAATATTAAAATTGTAAATGAAGAAAGAGAGGCAGTTCATTAAGTAGCTCCATGGGAGCCACTAGAAGAAAGATTACAGGGCCAGTGTGAGGCAGCACAGATAATGAAAAATGGGCAAAGATATACCAGATCAAATCTCTGCTCCATGACACTGAACAAGACACATTCTTTTGGTGCTTTTAACTCAGTTATGGAACACACAGTCTGAATTTGCTGGACAGTTTCTGCTTTGATAGTTCTATCATTGAAAAGGAAGTAGAAATTACTTAAGTATAAAATGTTCCTTTTTCTATCACAGATATTAAAAAAAAAGTAAAGAAAATATGAGGGAATAGAGGACTGTGTTTTTCACTGAAAATTTCCCACAATAGATTACACCGTTGGCTTTATAGTCCTCCATAGTTGATGAGAAAGGACGAGGAAGACCATGATATCATTTGTCTTCAGGTTGTATACCAGCTGGGCATTAAAGGGAGAGGGACCTATGTACAAGACTTGTCTGAACTTGACAGTTAAAGAACAGCAGTTGTACTTCAATAGGTGTGTGATGTGATCCTGCATGGAGAAAACCTGGCTTCAAGGTGAATCCTAGAAAGATACAGATGAACTTTTCTTTCTGCTGGTGTTTTGAAGTCACATCTCCAGATGGCTAAGGGAAGAATCAGGCATGTGAATAATAACAAATGTTTATGACCTTGCTAATAAGGCTGCATTCTGTTGGAGTGTACTTTATGTGCCAGGAGAGTGGAGCTAAGATTCCAGGAATTCAAGAACAGAAAAAGAAACTCTCTCAGTTACTGACTAATATTTGAAGATAAATCTTTTCATTCTACAAGTTGCACAAAGGCAAAATTCACTTCTATGATTGAGAGAAGAAACATGTTGACAACCACAAATTATTCAGGTTGGAATCTTTCTTAATGATGTAAGACTGCTAGAATATTTGGTTCGGAAATAGAGATCCCCAGAAAAGGACAAAACAGTGGTGTTGAACTTAGTGAGTCATAGAAATTCTTTAAAATATTGGTCTGTAAATAAATACAGATTTTTAAAAATGAAACATATGTCACTTTCTATGTAGCCTAAAAACCATTTTAGTGTTTTACTAGGGCATGATTAATAGACAGGTGATTTATCTGAAACCACCACTGTACTAGCCAGCTTTTCCACTCTTTAGACAAAATACCTAAAATACACAATTCAAAAGAGAAGGTTTATTTTGGCTCATGGTTTCAGAAGTTTCAGTCCATCATTGGCTAGCTCCAAGGAAAAAATAACATAGTAGAAGAGCATAACAGAGAAAAGCTGCTTACCTCATGGCAAGCAAGAAGCAGAGAGAAGGAAACACCTCCAAAGCCACATCCCCATGAACTATCCAAACACACCAAAAAGTGTGCATTAGGAATTTCCTAGATGTCTCTCAAGTCAACCAAGTTGACAATCAAGATTAAGTATCACGATCATCTAGATAGAATAGGAAATAAAATATCTATTAAAAGAATAATGTCAAGAGAATTGCCCTGTCTGATATTAAAATAAACTCTCGAAGCTACAGAATAAAAATTTTACAGTGGTACTGATGTCAATATTGACAGATCACTGGAAGAAATTGATAGTTTAGAAACAGATCTTAATATGTGTGAAAATGTACTATATGGTAAATGTATTGATTATCCAAGGGTAAATTATTAGTTTTTACAGTCTTTCAATAATTCATATATAAGAAATATATATTAGAAAACATAGCTGAAAATAATGAATGTTCTCTTATTTTCAAAGTGGAACTCCTAAAAAGTTAAAGGTATTATCCAGATATTGAAAATTAAAGCAAAGCTAAATAATGGAGATTTGCATAGCAACTGCAGTGGTATATTACCTGAATATGATTGCAGACCTGAGAAAACATAAAGTGTTGTTTTTGTTTCCACAGAAAGACAGGAGGTCAAGATTTGGGGCCACTTGTGGTGACAATGAAACATGAGGATATCATGTAAGTGTAGGAATTTTGATAGTTACACCTTCAGAAAAAAATGGGTTAGAAAAAAATCAATCTCTCAGCACAGGTATAAAACAAGAACTTTGTTAGATTTACCCTGAGCTCTGGGTAAGAATATTCTTCATAGAGCATTTGCAATTACCAAATTACTATCATAGAAGTTCTTACTTTCTAGGAAACCTAAGAAAGGCCCACAACATAATGAAAAGTGACTATCTGTACACCCATGTTCAGAAAAGTACTATCTACAATAACCAAGAGGTGGAAGCCACCCAAATGTCCTTGAATTAATGAATGGATAAAGAAAATGTGATACGTACAAACCAAAGACTATCTTTTAGTCTTAAAAAAGAGAAAATTATGAGACATGTTCCAATATGCAAGAAACTTGAAGACATTATGCTAAATGAAATAAAGTCACTTAGATAAAGACAAATACTTCATGACCTCATTTATATGAAGCATCTGAAGTGGTCAAATTCACAGAAACGAAAACAGACTGGTGGTTACCAGAGCTGAAAGTTGGGGGGTGGAAGTGTGAAAGTGGAGTTGTTTAGTGGACATAGTTTCAATTTTGTAATATAAAAAATTCTACTATGTAAATATACTTAATAATACAGAGTTGTACACTTACGTGAATTAAAATGGAAATTTTTATGTTATTTATTTCAATTATGATTTGTTTTTATAAGTAAGAAAAAGTGACAGTTTTAGAACAGCAGAAGTGTCAGGAACAGATCATTCAATGCTTTCTGGAAGGATGGTCCCTAAACACTGGCAGTCCATGAGTCCCAGAAATATAAATTCCAGATGAGCAGAAGCTCATAATTTTTTTTTTTTTGTACTGGGAATTGAACTCAGGACCTTGCACTTGCCAAGCAGGTGCTTTGCCACTGAGCTATATCTGTGACCCAGAAACTCATAATGATAACTATAAATATCATATGAAGCAAATATAACATAAGAAAGATTAAGCAAAATAACTTACGTTAACATATAATTTAACATATTTATAAATCAACAGAAAAGTAAATACAATTAAATAATAGTAAAACTAATAACTACAAATCCTGAAACAGATAAAATGAAATGCCTGAAAAATTATGGACAAAAATAAAACACAAAAAAGTGGATAGGTTTACAAAAGCTAAGCAATTTAAAAAATAACTTTTAGACATGAAGTATATTATCATTAAAATTTTAAATTCTTGATTTTAATAGAATGATGTATTATTAAAGAATTTGAATATTAATCTGAGGAACATTTCAGAAAATAGGACAAAACTCAAAAAGATCTAAAATAAGAGACTAAAAAACAAGGATAGAACAAAGACTAATACACATTCAGTTAAGTTAGAAAGTGAGATCAGAGAGAATTGAAAGAAGGTGGCATATGATGAAATAACTGTTAAGAATTTCTTCAGAATTGATGAATGAATTAATATTCTAATTCAGAAAGGGCAACACCATAGTGTAATATCAGAATACTAAAGACAACAAGCATAGGACAATTCTCTGGTTGGCCTTTCCACCCCTCTCATTTCTTGATTGAAGTTCTCCATAATAATTACATGTGGCATCCCAAGACAAAGGAAGAGCTGGTTAGGATAGCCCAGGCTCTCTTCTAGGCCTCATATTAAGAAGTCCTTTAGGGACGTAGCCCAGCATGTTCTGTTATTCCAAGGTACACAATCTAGGAAGGTGCCCTTTAGGGTCCTTCAGCCACAGTGCAATTGCAGCACCTACAACCAAGACTTTATCCCCCAGACAGCTTTCCTGAGCCTCGGGAGCCTAGCTCATATTGATCTTAGGCTTCTGTTGCCTTTCACTGCTTGTCTATAAGGAATAAATCCACTTCATGTAACTCGTTGCATATGAGGCTCTTTTGCTCAGAACTCAGACAAGTTGGTAACCAGTGAACATTGAACCTCTTTACAAAGAGATCTTAAAAGCACAAGAGAGAAAAAATATGCAAAAGAATATATCAACAGAACTTTTCTTCCTCCATAGCAGTAAAATCCAAGATACAGTGGAATTACACCTTTAATTTTTGAGAGAAATTATTAGACTGTAATTATATTCCAACATAAATTATTCAAAATAGCAATATAAAGACATTTTCAGATAAATAAAAAGTAAGATGGCCCCCAACCAATCAATAGCTCACTGAAGACACACTAAATGACCAATTTGAAGAAGTAAATTGAAATCAGAACATCTAAGATGTGAGAAAAAAATGGCAACGAAGTTGGTAAACTGGTCAGTAAAATTTCTTCCTCTACCAAGTCAGTCTTCCTCTTCATTTCTTTCTAGCTATCTTTTATTTTAGTCTAGTATAATTCCACTTTGATTGGAGATATACATGTAAGATTCAACTTTATTTCTTGTAATATTCTGGAACATGGCTTACAAAGTACAGTATATCATTGGTTTTGTTTAATATTCCATATGCAATTTAAAAAATCTTCACTGCAGGCTATCTATATGTAAATAAGTTGAAATTCATTATTTGTTTTGTTCTAATTTCTGTATCCTTTTTGTCCTTCTGTTCTAACAGTTACTAAGGAAGGTATGAGAATAACCATGGGTCTGAACATTTACTTCAGGTGGATGTAGTAGGTCAGTGCCAGGAAAATGTTTCCCTGCAAACACTGTAAACACTGGATATATTGCAAAGATCATATTGAAGAGCTTTTAGAAACAAGAACTGAATGACCTAAAATTCTAGGAATGGACTATGGGAGCTGAAAATTTCTGGGTATCTTCTTCCATGAGGGCACTTGACAGCTCTGATTATTGGCTGAGAATGCAGGAGGCCATAAAAGCTATACAAGAAGGGCAAAGTAAAATCTACCACAATTATGCAGTGGTAAGGAGATAAAACTTCTTATAAAGAAGGTCAGCAAGAAATATATTATTAAGCTTTTAAAACATTTTGAACATATATGAAATCAGAGTTGAAAGAACTAAGCTCAAAATCATAGAACAGAACAACATTCAAGGTAAAACAGACAAATGTTGCTAGCTCTTTGTCAGAGGCCTGCCTGGTAAGGTCACATCCATCAGAGAATACTGGATCATAAAGTCCTAGTGAAATTTCCCACAATTAAGTAGCGTCATGTACTCCTGATGATATTTGTCTGACTTTTGACCTATAAAGAATAGAAGTTTAAAGAGTTTTAATTTTCAAATCCTCAAAGAATTGAATTTATAAGGTGGGTATTAAAGACACCTACCAAGATTTCAAACCAAATAAACAAATGAACAAACTGAAAAAATAAAATGTAAGAAATGCAAGTGGTAGGAATTTCCAAAGAACATGGAAAAATTGGAGACAAACTGGATTTTTTCTCAACAATGGTGCCAGTCTACCCCTCATTAAATAGAGATTAGTGTGACTATCTGTTCACCTAATGGAGAAAGTAAGAAATATTAATTGATGAAAAATATCAACTGTGTATTTTATGGTCTTTTTTATGTAATAACACACAAAGACAGAAGACAAGCAGAAGTTATAGAAGCAAACAACTAATAAAAGATACAGCAGCAAGGTACATGCCATCAGCAGGACCTGTAGCACAGTGTGGAAAAGTCTGCAGCAGCAGTAGGAATATGAGCCAGGGGTTGATGAGTGAGGTGAACCTGCACCATGCCCTGGCACACAGACATGATGAACATAATAGGGTGGGCAGGATCACCATTTTATTTGAAAGGGCTCTGGGTGAGCTCCAGTAGTGGAGCAATCCCAGTTACTTCACCAACAGCATCCCAGAATGAGATGAGAGAAGAGCGATCCATCAAATACTCAGTTTATATTTTTCATCAATTAATATTTTTACTTGATACCAAGGCCAGAGAATGAGCCAGCCAACAAAGAAAACCAGAGGTCAATCTCCTTAATGAACATAGATGCAAAACTCCTCAATAAGACACTGGCAAACAGAATGCTGCAAGTCATCAAAAGATTATACAGCATGACCAAGTAGAATTTATCTCAGGGATTCAGGGACAGTTCAACATATGCAAATCAATAAATGAAATACACCATATAAACAGAACCAAGCACAAGTATCTCATAATCATCTCAATTTTAGTATATGTGCTGCCAAAGCAAGCACACAATCATCTCAATAGAGGCAGAAAAAGCATTTGACAAAGTCCAAAACTCATTCATGATAAAAACCCTACAGAAAATTGGAAGAAATGATCATTATCTCAATATGATAAAGCCATCTATGACAAACCAACAGCCAATATCATACTAAATGGTCAAAAACTGAAAGCTTTTACTCTAAAATCAGCAACAATACAAGGATGTCCACTATCATCACTTGTATTCAGTACAGTTCTGGAAACATTGGTCAAAGCAATTAAATATGAGAAGAAAATAAAAAGAATAAAGATAGGAAAGGAAGAAGTTAAATGATTTGCAGATGGCATGATACTCTACATTGAAGAACCTGAAAACTCCCCCAAAAGACTTCTAAATTTAATAACCTGATTCAGTAGCATAAGTGGATACAAAGTCAACACTGAAAAATCATTAGCATTCCTTTACACAAATAACAAACTCAATGAAAGAAATTACTGAAACAATACCCTTCACAAAAGCATAAAAAAATGAAATACTTAGGAATCAATTTAACAAAGGAAGTAAAAGATCTCTACATTGAAAACTATAGTACTCTGAAGAAGGAGATCAAAGAGGATATCAGAATATGAAAAATATCCTTAGTCTTGTGAATGGAAAGAACCAATCATTGTGAAAATGGCCATACTCCCAAAATTGCTTTACAGATTTAATGCAATTTCAATCAAATTACCATTAACATACCTCATAGATCTAGAGAAAACATTCCCAAAAATCTTTGAGAAGCAAAAGAGATGTAGAACAGGAAAAGCAATTCTGGGCAACAAAGGTAAGTCAGGGGCATCACAATACCTGACTTGAAATTATACTATGGAGCTGCTGAGATAAAAACAGTATGGTACTGGCAAAAAATAAACAGGCCTGAGGATCCATGAAACATATCAGAAGATGCAGAAACAACTAAAAGGCACTCAGTAACTTTATCTTTGACAAAAGGGCCAAACATGTTCATTGGAAGAAGGATAGCCTCTTTAATAAATAGTACTGGAAAAACTGGTTTTCCACATGCTGAAGTATACTACTAGGTCTGTACCTATCAACATGCACTAAAGTAAAATCAAAATGGACTAAAGATCCAAATATTAAAACAGAAACATTAAATCTTTTGGAAGATAGAATAGGTAGAACTTTGAAAGACATAGATGTAAGTAAAGACTTTATGAACAAAACCCTGATCACATAGGAATTATCACAAAAGAACAACTGGTATTTTGTCTAATTAAAAAGATTTTACACACCAAAATAGATCACCAACAAAGTGAAAAGACAATACACAGAATGGGAAAAAATTTTGCCAGCTGTTCTTAAGATGAAGGACTAATATCTAAAATATTGAAACAAAAAATAATCAGACCCTCCAAATTCAAAAACACAATCCAAAAATGGACATCTGAGATAGACGCTTCTCAGAAGAAGAAGTACAACTGGCAAATAAATATATGAAAAAATGTCCAACATCACTGGTCATTGGAGAAATGCAAATTTAAACAATGCTGAGCTTCCATTCTCTCCAGAAAGTATGGCTATTACCATGAAAACAGCTAATAACAAATGCTGGTGGGGCTGTAGGGAAAAAGTAATCCTCCAGTTTTGGTGCAAGTGTATACTGGTGCAACCACTGTGAAAATCAGTATGGAGATTTCTTAAAAAACTAAGATTAGAGGCCCCATTTGACTCATGTATTGCCCTTATGGGTATCTTCCTGGAAAAATTAAAAACAACAAACAACAGTAAGACACATGCACCCATGTCTATAGTAGCACAGTTTGTAATAGCTAAATCTTGGAAGCAACCCAAATGCCTATCAACCAATGAATGGACTAAAAAATATTTTTTTGTAGAATGGAGTAGTACTCAGCCATTGAGAAACTTACAGATATATGAGTGGAGCTTGAGATAATAATCATAAGTGAAATAAATTATACATACACATGTAAATATGGCATTATTTCTCCAATGTGAGAAACTGAAAATGTAAATTAGAACCAAAATGGACAATAGATATTTAGAAATAGGAAGAAACTGTTCAAAAGGAAAGGGGAGCTAGAAGGGTTGAGGGGGAAAGGAAGCAAGAGAAAAAAAATGAAATGAGAAAAGGGTAACATGAAAATAGCATTTTGAATGAGAAGAGGAAGAAGATTAGAAAGGATGGGACAGGAATGGTAAAAAATAGAGGAATCAAGATATATCATCTATAGATACACAATCCTTACAATGAATGTAAACACTGCTATATCTAAATTATACCAATAAACTTAAGCAAATTTTTTTAAAAAGATAAAAAAAAAAAACCTACCAACTTGGAATTCTATTTACAGTGGAAATATTCTTCAGTATAAAAGGGAATTTTAAGAATATGTTCCAATAATTTCAGAGTTTTTGTCACCAGATAATATACATAAGAAGAGTGAAAAAAATTCTTTATGCCAAAGAGAAGGTATCCCAAGTGGAAGGATGGAGTGGTATGAAGACTGGAGAGTTCTTAAAATGGCAAGGAATATTGAGCGTTTAAAATTATAAAATAAAGTTTTATACAGCATATAATTCATTTTAAGATCAAAATATACAATGCCATTACTTCAAGGATGAAAAGGGATGACAATGGCAATAAATTATTACATTTGTATTGCTCAGAAAGCATCAAAATCATTAAATTAGTTGTTTTAAGTCAGCTATGCACTTGATGTCTGTGGGGTGGTCACTAACAGTCACAAGGATAGAAGACTAAATAACTAAATAAATAAAATCAAGAAATAATTAATTAACTCAACCTAGGCCAGAAATGAAGGCCACAACTAAAGAAGTGATAAATAGATACAAAAGGATAGAAGGTGGACTTAAGTCCCACTCTGTCATTGATAGCATTAAGTGTATATGGACTAAGCATTGTAACTAGACTGGATGGAAACAAAACAGAATTAAAATGAACCCAATCAAATGCTGCTTCAACTAGGCACAGAATAAATTTTAGGTTAGGTTGAAAATAAAAGGCACATTATGCAAACAATGACAAAATGGTATCTGTAGTGGCCGTATGAGGCAAAGTAGATTTTAAGGATAGAAATATTGCTCAAAATGATAAAAGGTTATTGTCAGTAGGAGGGTATAATCATTTTTAATTCATAAGAGCATATTAACAAAATTTAAAAATATGTAGAGCAAAAAATTATAGAAATTAAAGAATGAATAAAAAAATTCCAATCATAGGAGATTTTATCATTTTTCTGCAATTGATGGGGCAAAGGAAGTATTAGCAAAGACATAGAAAATTTGAACAATAGTATTAAAATTGGTCTAAATGCTTTTGATTGACCCTTACAAACAATAACAACACAATGCATATTCTTTTACATCCACAGGAAACAAATTCTGGGCTATAAAAATAGTCTTAATGTATTTCCAAGGATCACAGTCCTTGAATATCCAAGTACATCCTCTCATCAAAATGCAATTAGCAAGAAATTATTAACAAAAAATAATGGAAATTCTAAAATAGAAATGTATAGCTGCAAATGCATATATTAGTAAAGAAAATTAATGTTTTTCTCATGATTTTATTTTACAATGTGACAAAAAGGACAAAGAAAGTATAAGGAGAACTAGGAAAAACAAAAGGATAAATTGATAAACTGGAAAGCCGAGTATAAAAGTAACAAGATCAAAAGTGTGTACTTGGAAAACAGACACACTTCTAGGAAGAATAAGTTGGAAAAAATGATTTCAGAATCATATTATTATGAAACATTTTTATGAAAAGATAGTTCATTCATATTGAATAGACAAATTATAAGGAGGAATGGAAATCTTAAATAGTCCAAAACTTGTGAAAGGAATTGAATCTTTAATGTAAAAATATTAAGGAAATACTAATACCAAAAATATTCAAAGCCTTTCAGATATGTCTTTGGTTAGTTTTCTCTCATTGCTGGGATGAAATAACCCGTCACTCAAAATGAAAGAAGGAAAGGTTTATTTAGCTCTCTGTTTGTGGAGGTTTCAGTCCATAATCAGCTGGCTCGAAGGTAGGGTGGCATGGCACAAGGGCAACACTTCAAGGCAGCAGCTAGAAAAGCAGCCAAAAGGAAAGTAGGGTGGGAGCAAGCCTCTTTATACTGCATACAGGCCACCCTTCATCCAGGGCAGGTGTAGCACTCACAAAATCTCTGTGTCCTCCTCTTACACAGGTTGAGGATATTTACAAAGTAAGGATACTGGCTTGAGGCTGAGTTTCTCAGTTAAACCTCTAAACTTCTCAAGTTGACACAATGTATCAACCATAACAAGATAAGAGTATGTTCCAGTACTTTTTATGAGACCAGTATAAAGCAAAAACTCATATCTTACAAACAAATATCAAAAAACAACACACAAAACAAACACAATGTTGTAGTAAATGTTAGTGAATCTTGATATTATACATATATATATATCATCACTAAATATGTTTTTTCAGAAATACAGTACAAGATTTACTGATATTTAAAATTCATCAGTGTAAATCATTGTACTAACAACACATAGGAAAAAATCATGCTTTCTTTCAGTGGATGCAGAAATTTATATAAAATTCAATATTTATTTTTGACTTTTAAAAATCAGCAAAAATTTATTCAGTTTGATAAAATCTCTACAAAAAATAAAGAAGTATCATCTTCATAGTGAAATATCAACCACTTTCTCTTGAGGTTAGAAATAGAAATATATTTTCTGTCACATTTTTCAGCCAGCGCAATAAGGCAAGAAAAAATAAAATAAAATAAAACTATGAAGACTGAATAACATGAAGTCAAAGTGTCTTTTGACAAATGGTATGACTGTGCATGTAAAAACGTCTAAAACAATATGGAACCATTAGAATAAATATGTATATTTGCTTAAAACAATGCTAAAAAGCAAAAGTGGTATTTCTTTTTACTGCCATAAGTAATTCAAAATAAAAATTTTAAGAAACACACTTTTATCATTTATGATGATAATATTATCTTAATAGTGTTAAAAATATCAAACACCTAAAAATAATTACATAAAATGATATAAAAATAAAGCCATCTAACTATACTGAGAGAAACTTAAGGTGATATAAATATATATCATGAATCAGAATACTTGATGTTTTTAAAGTGCTATTTCCATCCATAAGACCTACAGAGTCAAAGTCAATATTGAAGAATAAAAGTAAAGAATTTACAACTCTCTGATATCATAACTTACTGTGAAGCAAATGTAATTTTATTGGATAAGGATAGGTAAATAGAGCAACAGAAAAGTATAAAATCTCCAGAAACAAACCCATACATATAAAAGGATCTGACACATTTTAACAAAGTTAGTGCTGTATAAATAAAAAGGATTTCTTTTCAAATAATGAGAGTGAGTCAATTAGACACCCAGATAACAAAAAGTGTGACCCCCTGCCTCAAAGTATACACAAAAGTTTCAGTTAAATCATAGACTTAAACATGAAAAGTGAAGTAATAAAGCTTCTCGATGCAAATAACAGCTTATATTAGCAATTGGGGCTTAAAAATATTTCACTGGATCTTTGACACTCTTCCCTCAAAAAGGCAGTCTTATTCCCCTTGTTTCTTATGGAGACCAGACTCACCAACTTGTTCTAAATGAATAGAATGTGCTGGCAGTGACACTGTTTGGCTGCTACAGTAAATTTTAAAGAATCAAAATAAATTTGACTTGGCTGTCCTTTTTTCTGGGGACATGCACCTCTGCATATCTGAGCTACCTTGGAAGACTCTCAGCTGTCATGACACACTGTATTTAGAGACCATATGGAGAGACCAAATAAAAATAGGAAGCAAAATCTAAAGAGCCAGGTTTGCTCCTCCAGCCCTTACCTGCCTAAGTCCTCCCACCTGTATTAATCTCCTATGGCTGCCATAATAATTACCGCAGACTTGGTAGCTTACAAGAAACACACATTTATTCCCTTACAGTTATGAAGGTCGTAAGTCCAAAATCAGTTTCGCTGGGCCAAAATCTAGGGTAAGCAGAACTGTGCTCTCTTGATAAAGTGTAGCAATAAACTCGTTTCCTTCCTGAGAGCTGCATTCTGTGGCGTGGAGCCTCTTATCCCATTTTAAAAGCCAGCAGTACAACATCTTGAGGTGTAACATCTTCAATGTCAAGTCTCTCCTTTCACTTTTTTGTAAGAACATTTATAATTGCATTTAGGGCACAATCAGATAATCCAGGATAATCTCCCCATTTTAAGAACATTAATCACATCTGCCAAGTTTCTTTTGCCTTACATATTGCATTCAGATTCTAGGTACTAGGACCTGGATATCCCTAGGAGATGTTATTCAGTCTGCTACACAAATCCAGACAAGAGACAAGAGGGAAAATGCCCTTGAGTTGACCCAGCCCCAGCCGCCATCTAGCTACAACCTGGTGAGAGTCAAGAGCTAGAACTGCCCAGCTGAATCACTAAATTCCTGAGCCACAGACCATGAAAGATAGTAAATGTTTTTCTGTTGTTTTATGTCACTAAGTTTTGGCTAAAACTCCTTAATGAATTTTCCTAGGCAAAATGATGAAAATAAGAAAAATGCAAATGAACTTGACACAAATCTAAAATTACTTCTTTTAAAATGTTTTACTTTGTTCTTTTTTGATTATTTGTTTGTTTGTGTGTTTGTTCATTTTGAGACAGTGCCTTGCTAGGTAGCCCAAGCTGGCCTTGAACCCACAGTGATCCTCCTGCCTCAGCTTCCTGAGTGCTAGGATTATAGGCATGCACCACCATGCCCAGCTACTTTGTTCTTAAGAATATATTCTCTCTATTATTTTGGAATAAATATACTTTACTAGGAAATTAAAGACAAAATATGTAATTTTTTAAAATAGTCTGCTAGAAAAATGCAAAGTTGATCATTTTGTCACTTCACGTTTTTTAAAAGTTTGCTTTGTATTTACAAGTCAGGGAACTACTGGCTACAGGATTAGGCTCATCAACTTGTAAACTAAATCCTACATACTCCTTCTGTGCGTACTTCTGCAGTTTTTTCTCTTGCCACCACAGCTTATGCTCCAGTAATTCTAAACTACTGATTTCTTCACACACAATATTTTGTTTCACTGTGGGATACTTCTGTGTATGCCATCATTTGCTTGAAATTATTCTCCCTTTTACTGTTTCATCAGATCATTTCTATTGAAATCTCAGTTTGAAAGAAGGTTTTCTTCCCTGAACACATCTATATTTTAATATTTAAAGTTGTATTAGAATGATATTTTTATGTATGTCTATAAGCTAAAGAGTAAGATTATAAAGGACTCATTTTTAAAATTCTTATAATCCTTGAAATTTACAAAATATATGGAATAGGGTAGGTGCTTAGGAAATGTTTGTAAATGTATGAATAAGTTTCAAAAATGCAAATAGAAGTGTAGGTCTGGTAAAACATTCCCGTATGACTTAAGTTTTCGTCAAACACTGTCATCCTCTTTTAATGAAAGGGTAATTCTCTAACCACTTATTTTTTTAAGGTGGCTTTAATCTTTGAAAAGTATTGTTTAATGTATCTCATTTCATTCCCTTAATTTGTACTATAATCCTGGTTCTACTCTAGAATCATGACATAAAGTCTATGTCTCTCTTATATGAAAGTGTTTTAGATGGTTAAAGTCAGTGAGCAGATCCTACTTAGTTCCTCCTCTGCAGACTGTTTCACTTATTCATTTCTTGTTGACATCCTTTCCCTGCCTTTCGTACTCAGATCACTGTGTTGGTCAGTGTTATGGTCAGGATCCAATAACAAAAAAATAGCATCAGTGGCTTAAACAAAATACCTGCATGTTTTTCACATGTAAAAATGTAGAAGTAGGCTGCCTCAGCAGTGCTATCAGAGACCCAAGTTCCTAGAGTCAACCTTAACATGTGACTTTTGTCTTCTTATTGCTATCACATGCATATTACTTGGCTGATCTACCTTCAGAACAGTGTCTCTATTCCATACCAGAGGGATAAAAGCAGAGTACAAAAGATATTTGCCTGTGGAATATGGTCTTTTAAAGATCTTTTTCAGGAGGGAAACAATTTTACAAATATTTGATTAATGTTTGATTTAATTTGATTATATTACATAGTTTTAAGGAATACTGGGAAACTTTTTAGCTGGGCTTATTATCTCCTGGAAAATAACTACAAAGAAGAAGATGGAAATAAATGCTAATTCACTGATGCCTTGGTCCATGAACTTGATTCTTTCCACAGTTCTGGTCACATACCAAGTTGGATGAGTACTGAATCAAATTCAATGGTTAGGTTCAGTGTTAACTGTAGAGGAAATTTGATTCGATTCTCATCCACTTTGGTTTGTGACAGTATCACGGAGAGAAATGAGTTTGTGATCTGAAGTACCACCGTATCTACAGGTAACCAGTAGTGTGTTTGTAATGGAAAAAACTTTGCTAATGACTGTCTTAAAAGAAAAGCCCCTAGACCAAACAATATTTTCAACAATTTTGAGTGCATCAAAATGTAGAGTGGTCACAACTCCTTCTATATGTATATGGAAATTCACTAAGGTAATCAAAAGTTGGCCATATTTTTTTATTTTATTTTATTTTTATTTGTTTTGAAAAGAATACAACCAAACAAAACAAAACAGAGTAAAATCAATCAAAACAAAGCAATGAACATGGAACATGACTTTGAAACAGTGTAAAAAAAAAAAGAAACCAAAAAAAAAAACAAAAAACAAAGCAATCAATAAGGCTACCATAATGGCTCTTGTTATCTGCAGTATACCTGCCCATACCATCAGGGATAAGTAAAATCAAACAAAAAAGATGCTGTATAAATATTATAGATTTGTGTCTTTCTTACACTGAATTAGATTCTCTGTTCATTAGTTGCCACTAAAATTTTGCAGCTGCTATTCTGAAATTCATCAAAGAATGTTCCATTTCTGCTCTGAATTTCATCAGCCACATTCCTGCATATCTATCATTTCAATACATTGACTTCTTAAAGCTTAATTTTGTTATACAGTGACTATTTGCAAATTTAACAGGAACTTTTTATGACTTGATAAGGGAGACATACATAGAGATAGAGCTAGGGGCTAGAGCTAGGCTAGGGCTAGGTCTAGATCTAGAGATAGAGCTAAGCTAGATATATATATATACATATATATATATATATGTATATATATGCCTACAATATTGAAGCAGCATAATCACATCAGTGAAGATATGTACAGAATATTAGCAGAATTTTGGGAGAACATGTGTCTGGTTTAGTTGTCTAGATTGTAAAAAGTTCCTGGACTGCAGAAAAGATGATATTCATGTTTATTATTAAAGATGAGGCAAACTTTTACTGAGAGATCATGCTGAAATAAGCATTCCTAAACTAATAAACAGAATAACAAAAGGCCCAGAGCTATGACAGGCTAAGAATTACAACTACTATAACCTGGCATTCGAGTGCATGGAAGGGGCCATAGGAATTGAGATAAGAATGAAAACAAACTTGTCTGGCTCATTTCTTTTGACTAATAATCTTTACAGACAGACAGGAATGTATGAAGTACATTTTAGAGAGATTTTCCTGTAGCTATCTTTTAAATTTATAATTGTGTGTCTATTTCCGGCAACAGCAGAATAGAAATAGATTGAAACTGTTCAAGTCATATGATTCTCTGCCTCATGTGATTCTCTTTCCTTTCAGATGTGATGAGTGTATGCCTCAGTTTCCTCCCAAGTCTTTAAATTTCAAATGACATCTCCTGAAGCTACCCAAAGTATCCTGAGATTTGTCAACTCTTGTGTGCTGTTGTTTTCATTTGACCCCCACCCCACCCTCACCTGCCAGAAAAGGTAGCCTTAGCACTTCTAATCACGTACTTTCCTAGCACGACAAATGGTTCTGTGGCTCTTTCCACAAGCTCTATTTGGTCTATCAGGAGAGACATCAGATTCGTAAGTGAATTAGAGAGGAAACAAACACTATGCTTGCCTTTTTATTTAATGACAATAAGAAATTCTGGTAATGAAAGAGGTAAGCAACAGCACAGTCTGTAAGCTTGTATTTTTAGCCTGTGTACAAAAGGCTCACAACCTTAATTTTCACAGCAACATAAATATTATGATGATAATTAACCATGAATATTTGATGAAGTTTGAGAGCATTATCTACACTTGCTTAATATTACTGGGTATCATTCTAAATTCTGGATGCTTTTTAAGTATGAAAATGTTCACTGTGTACTGCCAAATTTCTAAACAAATGCCTGGTGGAAAATTATATCTTAGTCAGAACAATAACCCAAGTAAATAGGTAATAATGGGCATGTATTTTGCACATTAGCTTGATACACAGCATTAAAATGTCCCAGGACATTAAAGACTGAGTTTTTAAAAAGATAATTAAAATAAGCATAATGGCCATCATTTATCTGAGAATGATGTATTGTAGAGAAGTATTTTTCAAATGTGCAAAAGAAAATTGTGCCTTGTTAAAATGCTGGAATTCTCAAGTTGGGAAGGGTGGGATATCTTTGGCAGGCAAGCATTTGCAGGTGGCGATTGGATGCTTAAAGTTGATCTAGGGATGAAAACTGTGGTGGTCCCCTGTCTGTCTAGGACAACTTATTAGGAAACAAGATGTACACTTACTGGAAACTTTTCCTCATTTTGTTTTTTTTAAAGTAAGAAAGTTTTATTATTTTATTCTTTATTTTCTAGCAAAATTATGAAAGTTGTAGAAAAAGAGAGATTCTTTGTATAAACCCATTTTCTGTTGCTCACTATACAATGCCAAAACAAAAAAGGGAAGTTTATTTTGGTTCATGATTCTGAAAGAGCAAGGTTTAGGAACCTCATATCATGATGGGTTTCTTTCTAGCAAAGTCCCAAGGTGAAGAACATCACATGGTGAGACACAAGGAACGTGTCTATGAGGTATTCCTCTCTTCTGTTAAAGGCAGCAGGATTTTACTGTGTTAGTTTTTTTTTTTTCAACACCAAGACACAATATCCAACACCTACAGTAATTTAAGGTGAGTTTTAATTTGTTCACAGTTTTAGTCTGTGGTTGGCTGGTTCCAAGGCAGAAACATCATGGTGGAACAGCTACTGAGTTCATGGCAACCCAGAAACAGAGCAGGGGAAGAGTGCCAGAGTTGAAGTGAAGGGCCAGACATTGACCATAAGCCCACACCTTCGTGACTCACCTAGACACATACAGGGGCTTGCTGTACAAATCTGCTAGGTATTTCTTTATCCAATCAAGGTGACACATCAGATTAATGGTCATGCCATCCTAGTGATTTTATCCAATCCTAGTCACCCTCCAAAAGCCTCATCTTTGAAAATCATAGTTGGATTATGTTTCCACTCTAACTACCTCATAATGTGTCTTAAATTTTAATACGTGAAGACTTGGAAGTCATTCAAACCACATACCAGTCACAGCAGTGTCTGACAAAATGTATTTTAAATATTAAGACAAAGCATACTTCAGTGCATGGCAGCAGACTTTCTTAGTTTTCAGCAGCAGTTTCCTTCTTGGTGTAAATAATTAGAATAGATTCCTGAGTCTGTTGGTCAGGACTTGGTACTTCTGATGACTTCAGCCCTGAGGATGCCTTAGATCAGCAGGCACTGGTAGAGGTGGTAGATTAATGATGGCTTCAGATACTTTGTTATTTTTTCCATTCAGAGGAAGAGCCCAATCCTTCACATTGGAATCTGGATTAACCTTTGACACGCTGGATTTAATCAATAAAGCATGGAGGAGATGATATTTTGCATACTCTAAGGCAGCATTTGGAAGAATCAGCAGTTTCCACCGTGGATTCCTAGAACTTCAGCCACTATGAAGAGAGACTAATTATGCTGAAACCATCTTGGAGGAAGCGCAAACTCATGGAAAGGCCACAGGGATCTTACGCAGAAGTGGAATTTCACCAACAGTCAGCATCAACTGTCACCCATGTTAGTGAATCCATGAGTCTGGGCACATGGTCTACCTAATCCTTCAGGCGTTGCGGCCCCAGCCACCACTAAATTGGAGAGACATGAAGAACACCAAACAAGAACATCTCAATTGAGCCGAGTCTTCTCTCAGAACCCCCAAGGCATAATAAATTACTGTTCTCACCATTAAGTTTTTGGGTAATTTGTGATGCAGCTGTAGATAATTAAAATAGGAAGGGTTATGGTAATGTGAGAATGAAGAATCTGAAAAGTTTTGCCTGCCCTTTTCCTTCTTCTCTCCCATCTTATCTCAGTTACAAGTGAGTTGGACCATCTCACCCAAGTAGGGTCAGAGAAGAAGCCTCAGATAGACACAATTGAAAGACAGAGAAAGGAGTTCAGAGGCTGCTCATACCCTCAAGTTGTGGTGCATAGTATTTAAAAGTCTTGAGCAGCAGAGTCAAAACTACCTTGGTTCAAAAATCCAATCCAAC
>RJWT010009339.1:0-25244 GCA_004365215.1 Cuniculus paca
ATATTGTGATTCTTCTTTTTTCCCCAATCCCTCTCTGCCCTTCAACCCATCTTCCCCTCCTGATTTACAAAACTGTTTTCATTTTATCCTTTTTGTTTTAATTGCCGTTTTTCCTTTTCTCTTCCTTACTTTCCCTCTTCCCCACCCTACTTCTTTCCTTTTGAACAGTTTCTGCCCATTTCACAATATCTATTGCATATTTTGGTCCTTATTTACTTTTTCAGTTTCTCACACCAGGTTGACAATGTGATGTTTACACATGTGAGTCCCATTTATTTCACTTAAAAGTATGGTCTCAAGTTACATCCATTTACCTAGAAATGCCTCAAATTTATCCTTTTTTATGGCTAAGAAGTATTCCATCATATATTAAAAATACATCTTCTTTATCCATTCCTTGATTGATGGGCATTTGGATTGCTTCCATGATTTAGTTATTACAAACTGTGTTGCTATAAACATATATCACTGTGGTATGACACTTTTAATTCTTTTGGGAAGATACCCAGAAGGGGAATAGCTGAATAAAAGCTTTTACAAAACAAAAGAAATCACTGACAGAGTGAAAAGACAACTCACGGAGTAGGAAAAATTTTTAGTCAGTTGTCCTTCAGACAAAGGACTTACATCTAGAGCATATAAAGAACTAAAAAAAATCAGACCTCGCAAATTTAAAGACCCAATCCAGAAATGGGCATCTGAGATGAATACATATTTCTCAGATAAAGAAATACAAATGGCAAATAAATGTATGAAAAAATGTTCAACATCACTAGTTATTAGAAAGATGAAAATTAAAACATCACTGAGATTCCAGCTCACTCCAGACAGAATGGGTATAATCAAGAAATCAACCAATAGCAAATACTGGTGAGGCTGTGGAGAAAATGGAACTCTTCTCCACTTTTTGGTGGGAGTGTAGGCTGGTACAATCATTGTGGAAATCATTATGGAAATTACTCAAAAAGCTAGGGTTAGAGATTCCATTTAACCTAGCAGCTGGATTATTGTACAGCTGCTGAAAATAAGTCCCAGAAAAACTGCCTAATTTCCTGAAGTCATAGTGCAAGTACCTTGTCATAAAGTATAAAATGGCATCCCACCCAACCCACAAATTCCAATATGGGGAACAGATCAGCTATAAAAGAGCTGTGACAGTGATTTTCAAATTCTAGCTTATAAACAGCCTCAAATAACTGTACTGTGGGAAAATGTTTCATCATACGCCTTAATAAGGCAAGCCTAAACTATGTTTCTACCCAATAATCACGAACTTGCTACCCTGTGCAAAAATTTCTCAAATAAGAAACTGTAAAGAATGGTTAAAAACAAGATGTTATTTCTAAAAGTGAAATTAGAACAAGAATTATCCAAGTTGAGAAATGAACCCAAGGTGCTAATTATCATGAAGTGACCATGGACGACCAGGGCAGAGTTAGCTGAATGAAGGGCACACTTGGAAAAAAATCAAGAACTTTACTACGGTTACATTATAATGACATCAAATACCATCATCACACAAAATTCTCGACTTGGCCACACTTTCTCATTGAAGCCTTGAGGCTGGCCTCCTATACAGTGATATTTTGGCTGTCAAATGGTTGGAACCTCAAACTTTCCACTACTTGAACAGCAAAGTTTGAAAAAGAGAAATCTGCTTGGTGTTTGTAACTTTGGTCAATCATCAAACTGAAACTTCGATTTGAAAAACCCTGCATGGGCCAAGAGTGAGTCACGAGTTACAGTTCCCCTGGCACAGAAAGGGGTGACAGTGTAGTCTAAGCGCTGCTCTGGCCTTGACAACGCCTAGTGCTTATGTTAATGTGCTAAAACATGCATTGCTGTGGGTTTTTTGTTTTTCTTTTGTTTCGTTTTTGTTTTTTGGTGCTTTATTTATGTAAAATATCATAATCATGGCTCCAAAGAAACTTAGTGATGCCTGCAGTAAAGCTGAAAGGAAAACTGTGAGAAGCATGATGAAGAAAGAAATCATTGCAAAATTTGTTAAAGTCCTGGAAAAAAGAATTCATAAGTATAGTTTTGGGGCCTTAGAACCAATTGTTTGGTTTTCCATTATTTCTTATGAGAAAAATATGTTTAGTTCTTGACCTCTTGGTGTTCACACATGAATTTGGAATGAATTCAGTTCGACAACCAAGCCATCACTATGGAACTGATCCATTCACATTATCAATAAATCTTTGCTTTTGGACTGTATGGGGAATGTGTGTGCAAATTGCTACACATTTTGAAAAGTCAGTTTCACAACCAGGCTTTGGGTGCTTTCTTTAGTCTAGCACTCAACAGACGGTGTCTGCAGAGCATGCTTGAGAATAAAAACTCCAGGCTCTGCTGCTTTCTAGGTTTTCGACTATGGGCTAAAAAAGTCAGCCATCCAACCAAAACATTTTAGGTGGTCGGGTTCTTGCTGGTGGGGGAAATTAACCATTAAATGACTTCTCTACAAATCTATGGTCAAAAATAAAATAGAAAGTCGAATTTAGACGCCCTGTTTATTGAATGAGATTGTTTCCTTAAACCCTATGAAGAAATTCCCAAAACAACTAAATCTAATACACATCGATTGTTGTATATGGTGACAGAATGTGTTGCTTTCCCTGTACATTTTAACCATACAATTCTTATTCTAGAGAGACCTGTTCAAATTCTGAAACACACATGGATACTCCACGATCTAAAAATGGAGAGAGTTCTAACAATCAATAAAAGCTCTAACAGACGTCACAAATAAAGAAATGAACATCAAAACAATTGTCCTACCCTTTGTTTTCCACTAATCCTGTGACAAGAGAAGGGACTTGGCTTCTTTGTAGAATGAAATAGATTTAGGGATAGTACTTAGTGAGTAAACACAAGCACAGCTAGGCCAGGTTTTTTGTCTGTGTTTTTCATGAGTGGCATCTGTTCTGACTGGTTGGTGTGGCTTTTATTTTCAGTAACACCAGAGGACAGGGATGTGAGTTAAAACACAGAGGAGCCAGACAGGTGAACTGGCCCAGAGTACACAGTGGCAAGCTAGAGAGCACACGTCCTAGCTGAAGTGCATACCTGCTACCAATGCCAGCAGGTTGAAGTCATACAGAAGAACACCACTGCCAGATTTTCCAATTAAAAAAAAACAAACTGTCAGAAATACAGGTTTTTATGTAAAAATCTCTACCATCTAAAAATGGTTATTCCAAGATCAATTTTTAAAATGCTTTGTTTGACAAACAAAATGATTCTCCAGGTCAAATTCAAGATAAGAGTGGCCTGTTTCCTACTGAGAGTCGCGTATGACTGCTAGAATAGTCTCAAACTAGAGTTGAGGGTATAAATTGGGTTTACTGCCCCACGTGCAGTAGTGTGCCCTGCCACAGGGTTTTGGTAATTAAGTGTGAATTATAACGGTGGTTCATGCCTATAATCCCAGCACTCAGAAGGCTGAGGCAGAAGGAGTTCAAGGTCAGACTGGGCCACGTAGTCAGTTCAAGGCCAGTCTAACTAACTACGTAGAAAGAACCTGTCTCAGAAAACCAAAATTAATTAATTAATTAATTAATTAAAATAATATAAATGAGGGGTGGAAATTTTTTTCAATTTACAAATACAATAAAAAGAACATATAATGCTTTGAGAAATTAACCACAAAATCTAAAATATCATCGGGAACATTAATAATGTTTTTACTGCTGCTAGTCACGCCTTAGTCTAACTTACATTTTAAATAGGGATCATGGTCAAAAAATATATTTTTTCCATTTTCTCTTTTCCATCTCCAACTGTTGTAAGTTTGGATCATGAATATTGCCTAAAGGCCCATGTGTTGAAGCTTTGGCCCCTACTATTGGGCAGTGGGGTGTAGTAGAAGGAAGTTAAGTTCCTGGGGAGTGACCTGGAAGGGGATGTTGGCACCCCAGTCCCTTCCTCTTTCTCTGTTTACTTCGCAGTCTCCATATGGTAAACAGGCCTCCTCTACCACATTCTCCACTATGGTACCCTGAGCTCCCAGAAGCTCAAAGCAACAAGGCCAACCCGTGGACTGAAATTTCTGAAACCATCGGCCAAAATAAATTTTTCCTGTATATGCGCGTGTGTGTGTATGTGTGGTGGTGGTGGTGGTGGTGGTGATACTGGGGGACTTGAACCCAGAGCCTTTGCACTGAGCTAAATCTCCAGCCATTTTATTTTTGATTTTGAGACAGAGGCTCACTAAGTCACTAAGTTGCCCATACTGGACTTAAACTTGCAATCCTTCTCCCTCAGCCTCCCAAAATACCAGGATCACAAATATGCATCATCATACCTGGCTCCTTTCCTCTTGTTATCTCAGGTATTTGTTAAAGTAATAGAAAGCTAACTAACACACCACATTTTTCATTTTAGATGTAAGATCACAATATTTTACACAGACAACAGAGAAAATATATGCAATGTGCTTAGAAAAATGTCTACCACAGAGTAAGAGCTATAAGCAACTGCTGTTACTGTGAGTAGTAATTCACTGTCCCAATCTCCACATGGCTGATCTACAACTTGGGGAAATGTAAGTGTTAGCCTTTACAACCCAGCTGTTAACAAACCTTTTGCTTACAGAATTACTGCTGTATCTACCCTCTATGCAAATCTGTTTCTTAAATTATCCCTCATCAGTTTCAAATCCTCTGAGACAGCTGAGAATCTTTTTGACACCAGAACAAAGATAAAGAAAGAGGAGTTGCTGTGGGCATTTTCCAGCAGAGGTGATAAGAGCCTCCACTTTTGTTTTCCCCTAGGAGGCAGAGGTACTTTTCCATTTTTTGTTTCTATGTGAAACGGACTCATTTTCTCTTCTGAACTCCTTAAATCTAGCTTGATAAGGTGTGGCATGAATTCGTACACTCTGACGCTAATTAAATAAAATTTTTGCTACTTTCGATGATTTTATATGTAACCCAATATACTATTTTGGCTATTTTAAAGCACATTATCGATTACTGAAAAGAAAACTATAAACCATCAACATAGGTCCTGTCTTAAAAACTGTCTTTGCTTTCACAGGTATAAAAGATTTTTATTCATTCTGATTCTTATTACAAGAGATCTGTGTTAATTGACCTACAAAAAGTTGACTAGTCTATTTACAGTTACAAACCTAAAAACTGCAAAAGGGTTATCGCAATTTAACTTGGCCATAAACATCTGAGAGTACACTCTAATTTAAATGTAATCATCTTGTGTATGTCTGTCTGTTCAATGTTAAACCAGTTAAAACACCTGCAGCTGCTTCATTTAAAAAAGTTTTGTTAGGTTTGGTTTTTTTTGTTTTTTTTTGTTTTTTTTGTTTTTGTTTTGTTTTGTTTTTCACATTTTTTTTCCCTCTGGTTTTGGCTCTTTTTGAGAATTCTATGAAAAACTATTTGTATATTTTTTCAGGGTGGCCAAACTTATTTAAAACATTAACAGGAATCAAGGCTTAAATAAGGCTTAAAAATAAAAGTTTGATAGTGTAAGGGTTATATATGATTGGGTTGCTACATATGCTTCTGTGTGTCATTTTTCAGGTATATGTTCTATTTTAGTTGGTATATAGACAAGTAGGCAATCATGAAATAGCCCAAATCACAGGGTTAGCAGTGAGTTAACAAGATAAAAATAATGATGCCTTTAAAGTTTATACCACATTTCCATTCACTTTGTTAGCTAGTTGAGATAATATCAAACATTGGTTTTATAAATCCAATGTCTATTGCTGTTTGTCTACAAAAATTTAAAGCTTTTCCTAGGTTAAAGATAGTATGTATAAGCTTCAAGTGTTTAAATGTTATGATTTGGTTCCCATGAGTCATCTAAAGCAATTCTTAAGATATAGTTAAATTGGCTATAATTAAAAGGTTAAGCTTTCTATGTCTAGAACGATAAGATTTTCTTAACATGCTCTTGGTTAAACTTAAAAAAACTAAAAACACCCTACTGGTAAAAGTTGTTTATGGTGATAAACTTTTTAGGCTCAAAACATCTGGCATTCCCTTGTGTTCCAGCTGTTTGTGATGAAATGTGCATGCCAATTCAGTGTTGGACAAACACCCAAATGATGCAGATACATTCACAGGTTTGTACTTGTGTCATTGTTTTGTAGTTGTGTTGTAACAGGCAAAGGTACCTAAACACTGTACAGTCCAGATAATGTGACTCTATGGCTTAAAATTTAGACATTAATTATCTTTAAAGTATACCTATAAACAAGTAAATGCTGTTTTAACTATCACCCTGGTGACTAAAATAGTTAAAAGATAACAAATTTAGGTAGTTTCTTTATGTTATTTAATATCTTATAATTAGATAACTGACTAAAAAGGTGTTTTATACTAAGATAGACATTTAAGTGTGTTTCAAAGATATCATGATTGCCATGCCAAAATACTATGTGTGGCTCTTGATCTCAAGTTTTCTCTGTAAAATTTTATAACTGTTGTCTGCAGGGATTCAACTTCCAAAACAACCATGATTGGTAAGAAATAACAGTCCACTAGCTAAACTGTATATTTCAAAGTGCGTTATATCCAGATGAGATTTTAATAGTTAAGTTCACTGCTCACAGTACAATACTAATATAACTGATCTTCTCTTCTGAGTGTTCAACAACTGAAGTTTAGAGACAAGAATTAGAAAGATAACTGGACTAAGAGGACAGCCAGTTGTTTGGCCCTGACTCCAAGGTCAATGAGGATCCAGGAGATGGGGGAAGCTTTTCTATGGGTACCTACAACTTAGGTGAGTCACAAAACCTCCTGAGGAGGGAGATTGCTGGACTCCAAAGGACAGGAATCAATGCATGTACAGTGCACCAAAGAAGAGGGGCATCAAAGAGGAAAAAGTCTCCCATACTTTCACAGAAAGCAACATAGTCAACCAAGACTGTGACCTGTCCTGGCAGCTAACACTGACAGAAGAGCTGAGAGGCTTTGCACATGGTTCCAAAAGTAGTGCCTAAGAAGACTTAACTGACCTTGATAGACAGCAAGAGGTTAATTTTCATTAACACAGGTCTCTTTAACTTGTTCTTAAACACCCAACAAAAAATATAACGAAAAAATGTATGAAAACATCACCACAGTAATGAAAGGTAGATATAAAAATGGGCTTCAATCACTGACCTTTTTTGGTAGTTTCTAGCTATACCAATAGCTGGCCATTGTTATGGCTCAGTGAGGCAAAAAAACAAAACAAAACAAAACAAACCCTACCATGAAAGCTATAAAAGTTCAATAAGAGTCTTTAAATTTCTTACATAAATTGTCTCTCAAAACTTTCAAACTCTCCATCTTCTTACAGCTAAAACTAATGGAATTTATAACAAGAAGTATCAGACTTACAGATAACCTTCATCAGTAGAGGGGTCAAAGAACCAACTGATTACAATTACCATTCCGATCCTTTAGCACCAGCATGCACATGTGGTTCTTTCCCCAACCTGCCTTTTCCATTCTAGTGTTCATGCTTTGATTACATATGCTTTAATTTCTTAGAAAATTTGTTTATTCTTGCCAAGTGATCATGCAGATAGAACCAATGACAACCATGCCAGACTCCTTAGCTGAATCACTAGATTGACCTTGTAAAAGGAGTTCATAACCGCACACTACACCATGACTTCTATTCAAGACCCATTAGATTAGCTCTCTGAAACAGGCCCCTAACTGCAGTCTCCCCAACACTGGCCCTTCTCAGCTCAAAGCAGCAAGATAGACCTACACTTATTCTCTGCTACCACAGTTAGGGACACCTTGTCAGAGAGGGGAATATTGTGGACAGCTGGGTTAGGTAGAGATATTATACACAGTTGGACAGGGCTGGGTCCTCAGGAGAGTTAGGGCAAAAGACAAGAATGCATTGGGCTGGAGGTGCATCTGAAGGAGATTAAAGTCCCAATGGCCAGATTTACATATTTCCCTAAGGAAGTTTGAGATTATTGATACTAACATTTTGAGATTTTTCATTTAAATAAACCATTATCTCATTAGAGGTGGGTCATCCTCTCTCACCCACTAAGATTAAAACTAAGACTAACACAACTAAGACTACTAAGACTAAAACTAAAGATAAGACTAAGACTACAGATTATCAACCAAGGTTAATGATGTTATCCACATGCCCTTGCTAATACTGAATCAATATTAGCTAAGTGACTATATTTATATTACTAGTTGATCATAATTTGACCCACATTGTATCCACCCCTCATGACTTTGCTCTATAAAACTTTCTCAGAGAAGTGAGCTCATTGCCCACCCACTTGGGACCCCTCCTGTCTTTCAAGAGCTACTCCTATTCCCCAGTAAGTTTTCCTACTCTTAAAAAAGAGATAAATGATGAATATATGAAACGTATCAGGAGTTCAAATAGGTTGATAACAAAAATCAAATAATAATTTAAAAATCAAATCAATAATTTAAAAATGAGTAAAGAAATAAATACACACTTCTCAAAAGAATACATAAAAATGGCCAGCAGGTATATGAAAATATACTCACCACCACTAATCATTAGAAAATGCAAATTAAATCCCCAGGGAGATATCACTTCACACCTATTATTATTTTTTAAAAAAAAAAGACAGTAAGTGCTCACAAGGATGTGGAAGAAAAAGCCCCCTTTCACACTGTTGATGAAAACATAATCTACTATAATCATTATTAAAAAGAGAACTATCACTATCATATACAGCCATCCCACCACTGGGTATATACCCAAAGGAAACAAAATCAGTATGTTGAAGAGATCTCTACCTGCATACGCTCAGTGTATCATTATTCACAAAATCCAATATATAGAATTAAGCTATGTGTCCATCAGTGGATGAATGGATAATATAAATGTGGTAAATATACACGATGGAATGCTATTTATTCTAATAAAGAGGTAAACCCTGTCGTTTGCAACATGGATGAACCTGGGGAACATTAAGGTTAAGTGTAATAAGCCAGGGATGATAAGACAAAAACTTTATGACCTCATATGTAGAATCTAAGAAAGCTGAACTCAGAAACAGCAGAATAGTGGCTATCTGGGACTGGGGGTACATAGAAAGTGGAAAGAATTAGGGAGCTGTTGGTCAGAGGATACAAAATTTCAGTTAGGAGGAGTGAGTCCAAGAGCTCTATTATGATGACAATAGTTAATAACAATGTACTATCTACTTGAAAATTGCTGAGAGTAAGGTCTAAGTTTCCTTATCACAAATAAATAAGTCCCTCAAGTAATACAAATGTTAATGAACCTGATTTCCTCACTATACAATATATACATATTTCAAAACATGTTGTATACCTTAAATTTATACAATTTTCTAGTTACCAATAAAAATAAATTTTTAAAAAAACTATTTCATCCACAAATTCATTAAATTAGTAAGTTATGAGTTAGCATTAGATGAGCCAGAAGTATTATTTAAATTTTGCTGCTATTCTCACCCAATGTATGGGTTCACACCAAACTAGACTCAAACTCTGAGTGCATACCTAGTTATCTGAAGTTAAGATTCTGAGCTTCCTGCCCTAAGCACAGCAAACAAATGTTAAAAAGGAGAAAGGACCATTAGGTGGCAGGGCAAGGAAAAAGATACTTCAGTGACAGCCCACAAAGCCCACAAACGAGGAGCAAGTTGGCAACTTTTCAGTCCTCCCTGTGGATACAGAATGGCTCAGCATGACTTCCTGCCATGCGTATATCCTTTAAGTGCCTTAATCTGCAGGATATCATTTTGCAGGAAGACATGCTCAGAGATACACAGACATGAACACAGGAATGTGAGTGAACAGACCAAAAATAATTTACTGTACACAGGAAAGATGACCTTTAATTTATTTCATATAAACAGTGAAAGTCTAAATACTCTATCTTCTTCCCTGTTTTAAAAGCAAAACACCCACAACAGCAAAGACACTGATGATATCTTTTCAAACTGAAATCTACTAAACACAGTATCCAAGACATTTATCTCCACAATAAAGTCAGTGCCCCCTGGCAGGGCCAAGATGCTGATGGCATCTAGTGAAATACTTCAACACAAGAGGAATATTTACTTCAACACTTGAGAAAACTCAGTATCAGATGGCTAGCTCAGTAGAATCAAAGAGATAGACATACCTGAAGGTTTTCAATTTCTTCTTTGTGTTCTCTCTTCAAGTGTAAAATAGCAGCTTGGTGTTCTGTAAGATCGCAAAAGAAGCTAGTTACAAAGAAGCACAAAATGAGGTATAAAATTCAAGTGACCATCTCCTAGATCTCAGAGGTCTTCTACAAATAAGCTGAATAAATAGATGCTATAAATGGGCACTGACTTGAGGAGAGATTTCATAGGGTTAAAAGAAAAGCATGATTAGGGTGTTTCAGATGAGGACTGGGTCAGCGTTTGTCTTTAAGGAGGAGTTGAAATGTAGGCCCCACAGAGAACAAATAAAGATGTGTTAAGAGCAGGAAATAAAAGAACATTTTCTATGTAAGATCAGACAAGTCTATTTTTAACTCTGTTTTAAAAAAATCTCCATTTGAAAGCAAGACTAAGTAACCACCTTTGGTCAGTTTTAGTGTTCAGATCACCTTAGAAAGTTAACACTATTTCCTGTTTAAATGAGAGATTGTACAGTGAATTGAGGCTGAAATGACAAAAATAAATTTCTGGCCCAATTTTCATCTGAGAATAATAATGTTTATTTCAACAGTAAGTCCCCAGTGTACAACATGACTCCTGCCAACCACCGAAACTACCAGTTGGCTGGATAAGCAAGAAGCAGCCAAGACAACTTTCCAGAAGAGCTAAGCATGTGGTATCCCAGAACCACATGTGCTGCAGAGAACCACAAAGCAAAATGCTCCAGGTACATATCTTTTCTGGGATAAGCTGGTTTTATAAATGTGTTCAGGGTTGTGAGGATGAGTAGGAAAGAAGTCAGACCTCATTTAAAATAGGTAAAAGACAAGCTCTTTTTCCAAGCAGATTTCACAAATCAGGCATAAAAGATGAGATTTCAATTTAAAAGTAGATGAAGGCAGCCTCTGGCAAACCCTCATAGGAAGAGAAGTGTTGATCATTATGTGCTCTTGTGGAGAATGTGGTCCACTGAGCTGTTTGTTAATCCATCAGCAAGTTCTGTGGGTTCTACATCCAAGCCACTTGTCACTGTCTCCCCACCACTACCACTGTGACCCAAGCCACCATCTCTCTCTCCTAGATGGCTATGGTACTTTCTGGTAGGATGCCTGGCTGTCACTCTTATCAATACCATAACTAAAGCTCCTCCCATCACTCTGAGTAATCTTCTGAAGACATCAACCAGATCATGTCTCACCCTCGACTTTCCACTGTACTTGGAATGAAATCAAAATCCCCTGATGAAATCCATACGGCTCTCTGTGATCTAGTTCCCACATACCTCTGTCCTCTCACACTACTCCTCTTTCTAGACATTACTCCCCAGGCACACTGGCCTCTTGCTGTTTCCTGAACCTGTCAATTTCAGTTTCACTTCAAAGTCTTTGTTAATACTGGTGCAAAATTAACCAGATACCATATAACAAGTATTATTCTAAGTACAGTTATCCCACAGTATGCACAGTATGCATTGATTCTAGAACCCCTGAAGGATACCAAAATGTACAGATGCTCAAGTACATATATTACAGGGCATCCATATATCCTAAGCACATCCTACCATATACTTTTAATCATCTCAGGTTACCTATAATAACTAATATAACGTAAAAACTATGAATGTAGGCATTATACTAAATTTCTTGGCAAGGAAAAATGTATACTCACTACAGATGCAAAGTTTTTCTCTTCAACCATTTTGATTTGTGGCTGATTAAATCCATGGATATGGAATCCTTAGATACAGAGGCCAAAATGTACTTCATATGTTAACTCACTGTAGCCCTACAATAACTCTATGATTGAGGTACCATTATTACCACCATAAATGAAGAAACTGACGCATAATAGGTTAAGAAGCTAATACATGAAAGTAGAATAATCTGCAGAGCCAAAAATTATGCTTAGTTCAATGGATGAACACACAAACAAACCATACTGTGCCCATGGAATGGAATACAACTCAGCATAGAAAGCAATGCACGCAGCATTGCGGAGGAATCTCAAAGTCATTGTCTACGCTAAAAGCAATCTGCCTCAGAAGAGCAACTAGTGTTTAATTATGTTTATCTGACAACTCGGAAAGATGAAAATAAAGAGATGAAGAACAGATCACAGTGGTAGCTGCCCGAGGGTGGAGATGAGGGGAGGATTTGACTACAGAACTGCAGCATATGAAAAAATTTTAATGATAAACTTATATTCTATTTGGATTATGGTAGTAGTTACATGAGTCTGTGCATGTGTTAAAATTCAAAGAACTGTGCATGTGTAAAATTCAAAGAAAAAATTATGTAATAAATTTATTTTTAAAGATATGCATCAAATTCATATTTTAAATGTTTTCCCTAGAAGAGTCAACATACCAAAAAGATATCTGCTACTACTTTTTACATTTGTTGTGTTGTCCTAGGGCTATAGCAGATATATAGTAGCACAAAAAAGGAGTAAAACATATGCAGATTATAAGGGGGAAATCAAGGTATTATTTATTATGTGTACACAAGAAAACCTAAAAGATTCAACAGATAATGTATCAGGATATGTGGGTTTAGCAGGATTGCTGGATATGAACAGAAATATAAAAAAATAACTCTGCTGGGTATGGTGGCTCATGCCTGTAATCCTAGCACTCGGGAGGCTGAGACAGGAGGATCGTGAGTTCGAGACCAGCCTAGGCTACAAGTGAGCTCAAGGTCAGCCTGAATGGCTTAGTGAGACCCTGTCTCAAAAAGACAAGGGCTAGGGATCTAGCTCAGCGGCCTAAGCGCCTGCCTGGCAAGCGTGAGGTCATGAGTTCAATCCCTGGTGCCGCAAAAAATAAATAAATAAAAAATAACTCTGAGCTAGCAATAATTTTAAAAAGAAAACTTAAAATATCCTGAAAATACAAAATACTATATCTAGAAAAAATATTTAAAGGCCGTATATGAGAATATGGTAACACTTTATTAAAATGTTTTACCAAGAGCAATACAGAAAGACAAGTAAGCAAACCATGGTTTTTGTTATTCATAAGACTCATCAATGTAAGATGTGGTAATCTCAAATTGATTTATAATTCAATAAATATCCTTCAAAAATTGTTGAGGATTTTAATTCAAGAAACTAACTCTAAAATGTATATGAATGCACAGAGACACAAAATGCCAAAAAAGAGCCAAGAAACTTAAAAATATAAATTAAGATTAATTTACAACCTAGGAAGAATTACTTTTAGTTATTACAATATAACTAAAGTAGAATGGCATTGACTTAGAGATACAATATAAGACTAAAATAGAAACATAAGATGAATTTATGATCATTTCATGTGAGAAACAAGTAGCACTAAAGATATTGTTAACACAAAGATTGGTCTTTTCAATATCTAATCCAATATCCAAAATGGATATTCCTATGAAAAAATGTGAAATTGAATCCCAGCTTTAAACCATATAACAATCTCTTCCAAGTACATTAAGAGCTACACTATAAAAAGGAAAACTGTTAGTATTTTACATGACAATACAGCATAATATTTTTATAATCTTGGAACAGGATAGGATTTCCAAAGACACAAAAACTCTATATAAAAAGAGGAGACTTGGTAAATTTGACTATATAAAAATAACTTTTTCTCAAAATATACCATAGAAAACACAACACACAGAGTAGGAAAATATACTTGAAACAAATATAATCAAATGATATTTAGTTTAAGTATTTAAATAAATCCTGCAAAACTACCAAAAACGGGACCCATGAAAAACTAGACCAAAAAACTCAGAGGCACTTAAAAATACAATGCAAATACTATGTAAATAGTTGTGACATTGTATTGTTTAGGATATAATATCAAGAAAAATGTATGTGTACGTTCAGTAGAGATTCAACTTTTTAAGGATCTGTATTTTAAGCTTGATCTGCTGATATAAAACCTGCGGATATGGAGGTCAACTGTGTATGAAGTCTGACAAAACAGAGTGTTGGAGAAGATGCTGAAAAATGAGAACTCCTGTACATTTATGGCAGGAGTGGAAACTGGTACAGTCACTGTGGAAAAAGCTTGGCATTTTCTAATAAAGTTGAAGACACTCATACGTCCCTAACCAGCAATCTGAACTGATACAGCTTGGATCTTGGGTTTCCCCCAAAGGCCTACGTGCAGTGGTGGGTCCCTGAAGAGGATTGCGGGAATCTAGGAACCCAGCCTCTTCCTATTTTCATGTCCCAGCCTCGTAGTGAATGGGTCCTCCCTGCCACATACTCTTACCATAGTGTGCTGTGCTGCCCACCCATGGCAATAGGGCCAGTCAAGCATGGAGAGAAACCTCAACAAATGTTGCATCCTAACCCCTGCGATGATAAATATCTAAATCTAAATATACTTCACACTTCTATAAAGTAGCCAAAAGGAAGGCAGTTAAATCAACCTTCTTAAACAACCAATGTTCCTTGGGAACAGCACCTGCCTTCTGAACAGAAATCATACAAAGTGTATTTTGGGAAGTTACTCGTTTTGTATAAATTGTACCTACAAGGGTGTGACATATATAGCTATGACTAATTCATTAACAAATTGATGAAGGAGATCATTGCAAAGTCAACACTCAGCAAAGCATGTCAGCTCCTCCTTAAACAAATATTTTTGCCAACAGCACCATCGTTACAGGTGGCATGAAAGCACACCTTCATCCCGAGAATGATTAAACAGAACCTCTAGGAGGCACACAGAAGGAAAAAGATAACGTCTTTGCTAATGGAACATTCATCTTGAGGGATCACAGGACAATGTAACAGGACAGGAAGGTAACAGAATAACGCTACAGAATATAAAGGTTAAATTAGTGGCTTCCAAATGCATCCTGTTAGTGGCTGTCCTCTTTCTCTTACTTTTCTAGGTTTGAAATCGCCTTAAAAGAAAGCATGACAGATTTTAGTTGTGAAGATGGTGAGTAGAGGTTCTAATTCAAGACCAAGAATGTTTGTGTTTGTTTAACACAGCCTAGCATTCAGTAGCTCTGGGATTGTATAAATGGGTGAAAAAAGGCACAGAAAGTTTGAACCCACAGGACTGACTAAAAGGGGAAGATTTCTCTGAAGTCACTTTAGCTCCAGTGGAAGTTAAGAAATAAACTAAGGTTAATCTAGTCCACAAAAAGCCTGATGTATGTCTTTTAGGAAAAGAATATATGAAAGACAAAATAAAAAAGACTCCTCACTGGCAGAATTCAACATTTTGGGGAAAATATGAAAGAACTTCCCTCCATAAAAATAAAGCTCTTTCTAGTCAAGTATTTAAATGAATTGGTTCCTTCTCCCTTCTTCGTGGTAGAAATTCTTTTTGATCAGTTCACAATAACAAAACGATTTTTCTGCCAGGTGTCTGGTTTGTGTCCTCCAGTTTGCCAAGAGCAGAATTAAAAATAATTTCAGGAACACAGAAGGCATAGATTAACCATTGGTACAGTTCATCAATGAGTTTATTTTTGTTAAATATGATGACAGATAATATTACTGCGTGCTATTTCTCAGGAATAGTTCTAAGCACACTAACTCATGCTAGTTTTGCAAATTTACAAACATGTCGAAGTCTGTTTGAGAGATGAGGAAGATGAAATGCTCATACTGAAAATCTTTCCCCAAATCGCATGCAGTAAGTCCCTGGGATGACATTCATGCCCGAAGAACCTGTACATTTACTCTGCAGACTTTTGTTTCCTTATCTTTATTTGCTCTTTGGGACTGGGCAAAAATCAGAGAGACACAAAACTCAAAATCCCTAGGAACTCAGAAGTTGCTGGCTATATCCAAATGCTAGAATAACTTATACATTCAAGAAATTTTTTACATAAGTCTTTAAAGAAGGAGCTATACACTTTCAATCCCAGAGAGGTGTGAGGAGCCTTCGACCAAAGTGAACAGCATGAGTTATGAGGTACCACCAAGTTATGTGCTTACAATTTGTTCATCTTCTCTATAGAGACTTCCATGCCCATACCTATCCGATTATGGTTAAATTGGGTTTTATTTATTCTCTCTTACACATGACATGTAGCCTATCCCCTCCCCTATCATACACACATACAATTGGAAAATTAGAAAATTCCTAACTAAATGAGAATCATAGTTGTATTCTTGCCCATGGGTTCTAATTTCTATTGCCTGTCCTATCACTGCCCTTATACTGCCTCATGTTGTTATATATTCAAGTTCATACTTCATTCTTAATGGGAAAGAATTCCTTTGAATTCTACTTGAAGAATACTTAATCAGAATTCTCAAAGGTAATTGCACACATATCAGAAAAGTCATTTTTTGTGAGATATATGGACTTTATTTTGGCACTTGAAAATTCATTTCAATGCGCATTAAAGAAAAATATCAAGTTAGCACATAAAACTCATGATCTCATGGACAGTGTTGATCAGTCTCATCACTGAATCACTGACATCAACATCACCTGCAATGACTTAGAAATGCAAGTCTTTGCTGCATGCTGGATTTACTAAGGATGCTATCACAGGCCCTTAAATGATAATAATACACATTAAAACCTGAAGAATGAATTAAGTAATCCTAAAACTGTGGCATATACACTTCCAAAAATAAAGAAACTGGCACATGAAAAAGGAAAATACTCTAAATACTAATAGATGAATACAAATGCAAACTCATCCACGAGCGAATGCAGAAACTTTCTCCAGTTGTGTCTAACTTTGATGAAAATGATGAGAATCATGAAAGGCAAACGCACAAGCCATTTGCTGCAAATCCTAAAAATAAAATCAAAATTGAGCTTGCATATTTAATAAGCTTAGGTGAAGTGTAGGACCATGTCTTGGGGCACCATAAGCCCATAAACAGAGCAGTCTACAGTAACTATGTCGTTTGGAAAAGGCACAGCTACCTTGGTACTGTCAAAAACAGTAGAGAAAGATTCAAAGACAGTGAACCCAGAAAGAAAAAAGACAAGACAAGACACCAGAGGACTTCTGAACCCAGTGCCACCAGCTAGCAGCACGTGCTGGTGACAGGCAATTACCCGTACTGTGGACACAACTCCTTTTTATCAGTGGGCCTTCAGCAATCACACATGTGGTATGGAGTCCAAATCCATTTTTTGATCTTTGGTTACTGAAAAGTTTTCCACTTCCCTGTTGCCCTGATCCCCACGGGTAAGCAACCTGATAAAGCTGTTAAAAATGCAGTGGAGTCAGACCACATAAGCCACTGCCCACAGGTGGGAGCCCTCAGCCTCGACTGCCCCCAGGCCAATCTCCCACTCCACTCGTGCTCTCTCTCAAGTCATTTTCAGACCAGCCTTGGGGGCCTGCCCCGCACTCCCCAGAAGTCTCATTATGTGAGCAATAAATCTCTCCACACCCTACTGTGTGTGCACTTGTATGTGTGTTCCTGGTCATCAGTCTTGACATCTGAGTCAGATTTTAGGTAGAAGGTCCATCCTGCCTCTTTGAAAAGGAAAAAGCCATGTAGGTCATGTAGAGATTAAGTAAATAATTAATGAATTAATCTATTACATAATTCTATCCCATTTCCATATCTAAAAAATATAATATTGGACAAGAACTCAGAGAAATTCCATAATTTGAGGAATGATAACTCTTAACATATGTCCTTGTTCAAGAATGTTTAGGATTTTTTTCAGCAGAAATATAAACATTCCATTATTAAAAAGAACTCTCCAAGTTCACTGGTTTCGTACTATTATGATCTGTTTGTAGCCTCTCACCCAATTCATATGTTGAACCCCCAAGATGATAGTATTAGGAGTTAGGGTCCCTGGGAGGTGATTAGGTCATAAGGGCAAAGTTGTAATGAATGAGATTAGTATGCTTAAAACAGAGACTCCAAAAAGCTAGCTCATCTGTTCTGCTATGTGAGGACACAGGAGCTCTCCCCAGACAGGGGCAGTAGGCACCTTGGACTTGATAACCTCCATAACTGTGAGCAATTCATTTCTGTTGTTTATAAGTTCCTGAGTTTGTAGTATTTCATTGTAGCAGCCTGAACAGACAAAGTCACTCACTGTATTTGGTAGCCCCTTTTGTATAACCAAACACTGAACTAAGGATTAAGTATGATTTCTTGGGAATTCATCTTTGAAATGTCTAAGATGCTCTTAGCACTTATACTAGAGTATTAACTCATTAGATAGTCATGATTCTCTTTTTTAAATTTTAAAAACAAAAGATAGAAATGATACAGTATTTCAAAAATAGGAAATTAACACTAGTTAATATATTGCATATTGTTATCTTAGAAGTAGTTGTTCAGGTTACAAGATTTAGGCATAAAAAATGATCAAACAATTAAACAGTGCGAACACAATCTGTTCTTTTTGATGAACTTACAGAGATCAGTAGTGCAGTTATCTATCTTGTATATATATATATATACACACATATATATGTATACCTATATCCATATAATCTTTACTTCATTTGATTTCATCCAGTTGTTTCATTGATAGATGTTAAAGACTGCAGCCTTGTTGAACTAATCTTCATCAACTTCTATTTCTTCTTTCCTTTAGGATGTACAATACTTCCTATGGCTTTTGGCTAGTGGAATATGAGCTGGCATGAAGAAGTAGGGGCTGTAAATTTTACCCTAGAGTTTGACCTGCTGCCTGAACTCCTCCCATCTCACAAAGGAAACACACATCCTGGGTAGCTGCTATGTTACTCAGCCTGGGTCCCTAAGAAAGAGCTGTGCAGACCTCAACTATGACCACAGTGGGCACTCAGGTCCCCTTGGGAAAACCCAAACCAGTTCACTTGAACCACAGTTGATCTTTACATCCATGAAAAATAAATGCTTGTTATTGAAGGCTACTGAATTTTAGAATGAAGTGTTATGCAGATTACTGCAGCAATGGCTAACAAATACTTAGGGTAACTTTCCAGCCAAGTCGACTCACAGAATTTTGAAGACATTAAATAAGAGGGACAGAGTCTCACCAAACAACCTAGACAGAAATGGGTTGACCGGAAGAGGCTAAAGTGTGTAAATGTACATAATTATATTGTTTAATACTAAAAAAGTAAGTACAGAACAGCAATCAGGTTTACATGCTCTGGGGTGAGGATATAAAATAGGTACAAAGGTCAGTAAATTCAGGGCCATGTCCCTGACTTCTACCTATATATCAGAGGTAAGCACTGAGGGCCTGGGACCATCTAATAGACAGTATGCACACAATCACTAAATCAAATTCTGGCTGACAATCCTCAGAGATTTTGTGTTTTTACTTTGTCCTCTCACCCTTATTTTCTGTTGTTAGCGTACAGATACCAAGAATTTTAGAATTCCAGAACATACGATCCAAAAAACATAATCGCAGCCAAGGGTGGCACATACTTTTAATCCCAGCTACTTAGGAGGCTGAAGTAGGAGGATTGCAAATTCAAGGCCAGTCTGGGCAAATTAGCCAGACTGTCTCAAAATAAAAAAAAATTTAAAAGGCCTGGACTTGCTGCTTCCTGGGTTCAATTCCTAGTACCACACACGTGCGCACACACATTCACAAACTTATAATGATTTTTCTACCTGTGCAGTTTTAAGAATCATAGCTTACAACAATGACCAAGAAAGGAAAGGTACAGGGGAGGGAAAAAAAGGCAGTAAATGAAGTACCCAATTCTCGTCGCTAGGTGGCAATCACAATGCTTCCTATTTAAACTTGCTACACAGCACCACCGCAACCCCTGAAAGATGTGGGGTGAGGGTGTCAAAGCTGTGAGACAAGCATTTTGCTTCAGTTTGAAAGGTGGAGTAGCTGAGAAAAATTCGAACAAGTACAGAGTATTTCCAACTACATGTCCAACAAAGTTCAAAGTGACTCCATAGACTTCCAGTTGTTACAGGTTCACATTTTTAAGCTCCCTTCCAAACCCACGTAGCAATGAAATCTAAAGTACAAAGCAAAAAAGTTAAAAGTCACAGGTGAGTAGAAAAACAGAATTACATTTTGGAGAAAGGAATGGGACAAAACACCAAACTGGTGCTCTGGCCTCTGACCCGCTGTGCCCTAGTTCCAGAAGAAGGCAGGGCAGGCAGGACAGCAGGAGTTAGGTTACTTAGAGAGCAACAGGCTCTGCAAATACGCCTGGAGGGCAGAAAACCAGGTTGAAAAAGAGACAGGTGTGATGAAGGAAAGCGGCACGCCCCAGGCCTGGCGGCCTCCACAGGAGAATACAGAACAAGCTTCAAGCTCCAAATCCCATTGCTGTAACATCCACATCATAGACACAGACGTGGGACCCAAAACACCCTGGTAAGACCAATTTCTATTCTGGAGGTCACGGAAGGAACTGGTGAGACAACCATAAAATCAATGCGGGCAAGAAGAGGGAAATCTCTTAAGTCATCCTATGAACCTTCAAACCAAACTTCAGAAACATGGAGAAACCTTCCTGTCAAGACAGGCAAAAAAATCAACAATTGAAACATGAAGTCACCCAATACAAATTTTACATATTTAACATATACTGGAAACACTTTAGCAATGTTCAGAATCTTTTCTAAGATAAATGAAAGAATAGCAACCATTATAAACATAATGGCAACAACATCATACCAAAAAAGAAATAGACAAGAAGAAACAATAGTAGGTGATCATAAATTTTTGAAATATTAGAAAAGTCATTGAGATGAAAAACCCAAGATCTGGCTGAACTCTGGCACAGTCAAGGAAGGAATTTTTAGGTAAAAGATATTGAATAATGAACTAAAACTGCAGCACAGTACAAGAAAAAGATAATAGGGAAGAGTCGTACTTAAATTCTGGCATTGATACAAGGATAGCAAAACAGAACATGAAATAAGAATGGAAAAAAATATGCAAATAGAATGGGCATATGAAAACAAAATATGTGATCTAAGGTTGCACTGAAATTTGTAGAGAAAGGATAAACTATTTTTAAAAATTCAAATTTAAGAAAATATTCAGCTCTCAAATCATATAAATATAAGAATCATTTCCAGATGATTAAAAATCTAAATATGACAAATATAACAGAAAAACCCTAGGAAGAATATTCAGAGTACCTCGATAATACTGACATACAGAAAGGTTTCTTGACCAAAACATTTTTTTAAAAAAAGAAGAAAAAACTACTTTAAAAATTCAGTTATATTAAAATAATCAAAAGTAGATATGTTGAAAGATGTCATTAAAAAAGTAGTAAGTCCCACACATAGAGAAGAAATGCAAAGTATCTGACTAACAAGAAATCAGCATTCAGAATAAACATACCATAAAAATAAATAAGAAAAGCAACCAATAGAAAAAAATGGGCAAAATGACAGTAAAATCATGGCAGAGAAACTCTAGCTGGCTAATAAACAAATAGAAGAAAATTTCACTCTCTGGAGGAAAATGCAAACTAAAACAACAGACCTTCAAAACACATAAAAACCATACTATATGTTTACTGGGGGATTTTTACACATTATGCATATAGAAACTCATGAAATGATAACAATTTCACCTAAGGGGAATATGGAGAGGACATGGAAGATTTCAATATATTTGTAATATTTTATTTGTTAGGCACTGGCTATAATCATGAAGCTGGATGCCACTAAGATAATAGACTGAAAACATAAAAGCTGATGGAAATATAACAACAAAAGTAATTAAAATTCTAAGAGGTAATTAACAAATTTAAATCTGAAATTAATAAGTCAAGCAAATAAAAACACAATGATGGTCACAACTAACAACCTTAATTATGTATATTTTTAAATCAACATGTCAAAAAAATATTCTTTTTTAGGCACAAGTAATATATCTGCATAAACTGATGATTATTTAGAAAGTCTCTTGAAAAAACTCAAAGTAGTATGGTCACACTGACCATGATCTCATTCTAAAATGCAATTGAATGAAAATCAACAGGAGAATAAAATAAAATCAATTTTTAAATCCTAAAATCAGCAAATCTAATCATTAATTTTTAAAAACAAACTACACAACTATTCCAAATTTCTTCTATTTTGAAAGATGGTCTCACTGTGTACTGCAGTCTGGTACTTGCTTATGTACCCCTGACTGGCCTTGAACTCACAATGATCCTCCCGCCTCAGCATCCCAAATGCTGGGATTACAGGCATGTGCCACCGCACCTGGCCACAATTTATTCTAAGAATGTAAAAAATAAACACCCTTTGAAAAGTTACAGGGATGCCTACCACATTAATATAGTAATGGGATAAAACAGTGCATTTCAAAATCTGACATGGGATGATACAGAAAAATGTGTTGATGAAGCTTAACATGCTTGATTTTAAGGGAAAAAGGAATCCTCTTAGCTAAGTTACAATAGAAAGTAACCAGACTCCGGATTTTTATCACGAACTTTCAGCAAATTTCAAACATAATGCTAAAACTTAAAGAAGCCAAGATTAAGAAAGCCCATCATTGCCCACATTTTCCTACATCACACTATAGGCTGGGATAATGCAGTATACAAAGAAAGGAGATGCAAGAATTGGAAAGGAAGAGACAAAACTGATGTTTTTAACAAATGCTAAAACACATGCTCGGTTAGCATTTGGGTAGAGTTTATAAGACCCTGCTCTCCACTGCCCAGGGACACACAGGTAGGTAGACTGTGAGTGGCACCCAAGGAGGTATCACACGGGAATGGTGGGAGAGCTAACTACTTCTGGGGAAAGAAGCAGAGAAATGTGTGGATAACAACAGAGATTTCAACACTGGCTTTAGTAAGCTAATGAAAACATGGTGAATTGTTTTTGTATAGATTATTAATATAAAACTAATTCTACCTCTTTCTATTTTTTAATCATTTTGTAATTAGTATTTTCTTCTGTAAACAATCATGGAGATATCCAATGTTTCATACATATATATACTTCTTGATACATAAGACTAGGTTAAGTTTGTGAAAAAAAAACTGCCTACCTCAGTCAGAATGGATATACAAATACCAGAAGGAAAATAACATCCTTCATGTGGCATATGCCACATATAAGTAGTAGTCGACCAGACTGAAAACTTTAGGAGAATCTCCTTGCTCTTTTGTCTGTGCATTGACCCAATCACTGACAGAACCCTGTATGTAAGGCTGACAAAATCAACCCCAGTAGAGAACTGAAGGTCAGTCTGGAGAGGCACGTGAAAGTCAGCCAGATTTAACTGGCATGAGAGTGGAATTTTCTCGTAAACCAGGCCATACAAGTACCCAGGAGGCCGGGCCACCTGCCTGCTTTCTAAGAGAGACAGAACACTGTGTCTCCCACTAGGTGGAAAAGTACTCCAAAATAATGCACTGCAACTGCCTCTGGTCTTACTTACCTAGAAGGTAAGTACTTAGCTGGCATCACTTCTAACATTCAAAATTTAAGAACTGAGTGCGTGTGTGTTTACACATGTATGTACGTGAGTGTGCACTTGTACTATTTTCAAATCTGCATCTCTCATTTCTAACAAAAATAAGAAAGCCTCTAAGACATATAGGGGAAAAATTCAGCAAAAGTGAGAGTTTAGGGTACAAAGCCAGATAGCAGCTTCTCTGCAGGAATATGGGATAGGCAGGCTCCCACTGCAAGGACCCAAACTCAAAAAGGACAGAGCTCTGGTTCTCTTGTCCAGTGATTGCATCCACAGGGTTGCCAGATTTATAAATTAAAAACATAAGGTGCTCAGTTGTGTACAAAAAGTGAACTTTAGCCGGGGATATAGCTCAGCATGAGCACCTTCCTGCAAGTGCAAGATCATGAGTTTGATCCCCAGTAACAAAAAAAAAAAAGTGAACTTTAGATAAGCAACAGGTAACTTTTTTAGTATAAGTATGGTCCACGCAGCATTTAAGTCGTATTTATATTGAATAAGTACTCATTGCTTATCTATAAAGTTTAAATTGAACTAGATATTCTACATTTATGCAGTATTTTAGGATTGCTAAGGATTCTTCTGGGGACTGTATACAGTAGGCAGGCCAAGAATTTATAGAAATAGTGTATTATATCTGCACACAGGTAGAAAAAGTCAACCAGAATCTTTTTGATAGCTAGATGCAATGGCCCTAGACACTGCAATTTATCATGCCTTTAAAAAAATCTTTTAGATTTTGTTGTTGCTTATGATAGTTGTGTTAGTTTTATTTTTCCTTAACTTGATCTTTCCAGATAATCAATTCCTTTTAGTTGAGTCAGTGAGAAATTTCTAGTTTTCCAAGCAAATAGATTAAATAATAAGACTAACTGAAATGCAGACAACAGCTGCACACAAAAATATATACAGCATCCACATTTTTTCCTAGTACAAGGATAGAAATACCACAGCAAAGAGCTCATAGAGAAAAAGAATGCGCTGATTCTACTGAGACTATAGTGAAAAATAATGTTGCTTCAAGGGTTTAATAACACACTTATTATATAATATCAGTCATGCACAGCTGACCACTTGCAACTTTGCTGCAGTGTTCCTAAACTTAGAATTAAGAAAATAAATTAGAGATTCAACCAGCTCTCTTATGAAAGCCAAAATTTATCTATCAACCAATTTGTTCAACACTTCCATCAAGCCAGTGGTTATACCAGTGATTTTCATGTTGGGTACATATTAGAATAAAAAAGGCAGATTTAAAAATCACTTAAGCCTGGATCCCAGCCCGAGAGATGGACTTGATATATATCTGAGGTAGAGAGGAACTGTATTTTTCAATCATCCCTAAACAATGATGCCTGGGGAAGTACAATTTAGAGCTGAATTATAAAAGATATGAAAACCCCAAAATAGAAATCATTTAAAGAGCAAAATAAAGGAGAGATGGCAGGAACCAAAAGGTAGATTTTTGGGAAATGGGAAAGAGAATCTAGGGAAGTAGGTAGAAGGGTGCATTGAGGAAAGGGGTTAAAAACTGATTAAGACTATATATATATATATATATATATATATATATATATATACCAATTCCCCAAGATAAATGTAATAATTAGGTAACACAAACACATACTAATAATTTTTAAAGGCTTATCCCCCCATTTTCTGCCAACTCCAATTTTTTCCATGTAACTTATTGAAGCTATAAAGCAGCGACTGCACTAAGCCAAGAGTTAGCATAAAAGAATTGAGTTC
>RJWT010009340.1:0-25238 GCA_004365215.1 Cuniculus paca
TATTTTGAGGGGGATTAATGGCAACGTGTCTTTTACTATAGTAAATCTTTATTTAAACACACACCACATTCTTGATCGGCCCTGTAACAGCACAGCAGCAGGGGTGGTAAAGGCAGCAGGAAGGACAGGAAGTCTGAGCAGCAATGTGCTGATGTATCTACTTTCTAAGCAAGAATATACAGCGCTGTGTTCAACAAAGAGAAACACATGTGCATATGTTCAGCTTTCCCTATGATTAGGAGGCCTCCTCTTGGGCAACCAGCCTACCCTTTAAAGAAAACATTTTTTACCACACGGGTAGGGAAAGCTGCATTTTCCTGAATGGATTCTGACTGGACAGGCTGAGGGGAGCCATCTGCTCTCAGCAACAACAGCAGAGGCACAATCGCTTACCCGCATACCACCTTCTCCTTGCTGACTGGCGCAGCTCAAGTTGCCCAGCCTGGAATTCCTTTCACATGCAGTAAAAGTCACATTCTACTACTCACTAAGTGAAGGCTGGAAAACTTGAGACGAAACATTCAGTCACTGATTAAATAATGTGGCTGATAAGGAATCCAAAGGAAGGAGGAAACAAACCAAGTGAGAGAGAGCAGAGAACAGAGACACGAGCAAGAGAAACCAGGAAGGAAGCACAGAGGCTTACCAGGAAGAGGAAGGAACTGATTAACCATCACACCTGTGTTTACTTAAATGTAACTTTTATTCACAGTGAAACTTAATTTTAAAAGAACACTTGGCCCATGAAAGGGGTTGTAGTGATAACAAAGCTAATTACATCTCATAATTAGTAATTAAGAGTAGATAACAAAGCCTTTGGCAATGTACTACACTCTAATGATGGAGGACCAACATCTGAGAAATATAATAGTGTATTAGCATAACCACATATGCAAAGTACATAGAACCATTTCCACAGTTAACTTGTCATTGAATGATTAAATATGAATTCATAATTAGAAAAATCCACACTGTAATTTATTGGCTTTCCTGGCTGTTCTGGTTCATTAAAAGTTGATTACTAAACAGTGACCTCTAGTGGCCCATAATTTTCTAATCCTCTATTATTTCTCAAAGAGCACAAACTTGAAGAACCTTTTTACCCAAAATAAGCAGTTACTCTTCCCTATAAAAGTATTATTTTTTCTTACTTTTCCCCTCCTTAAATACATTCTATGTGACAATATAAAGTGCTAAAAAAAACTTTCCTGCTTCATCCAAGTGTCACATGTTCATTAACAAGTATGACTGAGCACCTATCTGTAGGATCCTGGGCAGGGCATTGCAACTTAGCACCTGACTTCACTAATTCTTTACTACCCAATCAAAACCCAAACCAACATTAACACAACTGCTATGCTGCGATCTATTCACTGGCTATATATTCAAAATATGCTGAAAAAAAACCTCTAAAATTCAAAGATATCAGTAATTTTTGATGCACTCTACTACGTAAACTTATCTTTAAAGGAAACTGATTAATAACTTAAAAAAAAAACTAGCAAGTGGAGATGCAGCTCAGTGGTAGAGTGCTTGCCTAGCAACATGAGGCTAGGTTTGATCTCTAGAATCACAAAAAATAATAATAAAAACAAAAAAACAAAACTCTAACTAGCTTATGTGTTAAATTTTTCTTTAAAAATAAGTTTTTATAAAAAATGACCTTTCTCGTGAAATATTATATACATGAACTTTCCAAGCATCATCTCTCCCTTAAAATGAATATGTGTTTTTTTACAAGGATCCATATACCTACAGTAATAATTTAAGTTAAAATTACATCCAATTTATAAAGCTTTAAATATATGTGCTTTTACTACTTACAACTCAGGTACATTCATTATTAAAACACGGTTCCAGGAAGGCTAACAATACGAAGACTTTGCAAACATTATGAAAAGGATTATACATTCCTTTATCCTCTCAAATCAGTCAAGCTATTATTGATCCTAGTTCTCTAAAGTACTGTGCTGCAGCATTCTTTGAGAATGTGACTAAGTCTCCAATAAATTAAAGATATAAAGAAAAGAAACATATATACTTCTCCAATACCACTATTATGGAACACATGGAGATAGAGGACCAGTTGTTTTCTGAGATGATTTAATATAGTAGCTGGATAATGAGTTGTACCTTCTGTAACAACTGAATCACCATTTAATGCTATTATCAACAGTTCATGACCCACCAGCAAGAAATGTCAACCTGATTAATCTAAACACAGCTGACCTCGAGAAAAAAAAATCCTTACTTCTCACAGTAGAATACTGCTATTACCATCTACTATTTTTTAGTAAGGAAATATACAAACCAAATCATTAAGTAAAAACAGTATTTTAGAGAGTTCAGTATGCTAATTTTGCTAAATAAGAGTTAACAGAATTCTGAAACGATCTGAAGATATCAGTTGAACAACAACACAGGTAACAACTAAGAAACTTTTTTGAAGATATATGATTTTATAAGTCCAATATGTTATTTATAATATTTATTATCACCATAAATTAGTATTACATTAAAATATCATTTTGGTTATAAGGTTCACTTTAAACTCTTCTTATACATAAGTTTCTAAAATAATCAAATTACATCGGAAAGCTTTAATTTTGGAATTTCCTATTTGGTTCCATGAGTTTAGGCGCAAGACAGCACTGGTTGAAACAGTTCATTTTCACAATGCAATTGAAGTACACTGTCTTGCAGGTCAGACTGTTTCTGTTTTACACAATGAGCCATTTCTGATGGGATGTAACTCTTGAGAGCCTGGCATTTTGGAAGAGATCATTTAACGCTGCCGTTTTAAGATTACTATGAGTTCATAGAGAAACACATACCCATCAGGTTTCAGAAAGATTCATTAGAGCACAAACTGGACACCTGATTTTTACTAAAACCAGGACCAAGTTTTCTTCATTACAGTAAGCTAGGTTTCCAGTACATGCAAGGAGTAATTCAACTTCAGCTTCCTTGTATCCTCAGGTTGGTTGAGACTTTAGGAAAAGCATCTGAGATTAGGCAGTTTGTCAAGATCTTCTACAAATGAATGTCAATTTCTTTTTAAGTCAGACTCTATGGTTACCAAACAGATTTAACCTGAAACAGTCAGATAAATCCAGAATGAGGAATGTTCTATAAAAAAACTGACTTAAAAAAAAAAGTATCTTGAAAGACTTTAAAAGAAGGTTATGGGAACTGTTCTAGATTAAAGATGGGTAAAGAAACATGATAACCAAATATAGCACATGAACATTAGATACTGGACCAAAGAAAAATTTATAAGTCTAGTTACTTGGAGTAAACCTGAGAAATATCTGAATATGGGTTACATGTTAGATGACACTGAGTCAATGTCAAATTTCTTGGGTGTGATAGCAGTCTTAGAGCAATATAGGAGAATGTCCCTATAAAGGGGAATAGTTCAGCAAAAAGAAAAAAGTGTGTGTGTGTGGAAGACAAAGGGGAAGAACACATAAATTGAAAGTAGAACAACAAATAATTAAATAGCAGAGCACCAGTCCACATATAAATGGAACTCAATACACTTGTTATTTAGAAATGTTCTATGAATTATATATTTATTGCATAATATCTTCCAAAATGGCAGGAAGTGAAGCAAGAAAAATTCTGAACCAAGTATCAATAGAGGGCCGGGTATATAGCTCAGTGGCACAAGTGCCTGCCTGGCAAGTGCAAGGTCCTGAGTTCAATTCCCAGTACCAAAAAAAAAAAAAAAACCATATATATATATATATAGAAGGTAATAGCTATTTCTTTCTTTCTTTTTTGTCTTTTTAATACAGGGTTTCACTATGCAGTTCAGACTGGCCTTCAACTCACTTTGTAGCCCATGCTGGCCTCGAACTCACACCGATCCCCCTACCTCAGCCTCCCAAGTGCTGTGATTACAGATGTGCACCACTACGCCTGGCTATTTCTTGATTTATAAATTAGATATTTCCTTGGAACATCTGAGCCAAATTTCTGCAAATAGAGTAATTTACTCCTTGATTTACATTTTTTTACCTTGCTAAATCAACTCATATCTCTACTTTAACAATCAGATTTACATGTGTGCTTTGTGCCTGAGTTTGCCCTGATAATAGCTTCCTAAATGAATAACCATAGTAACAGTGTTTAATCTAGGCATTCTGTATAGAAATGATCTAGCTGAGCTTCATTTTAGAGTGGGTTTACAAATAAAAACCCAACTGCCAAAAAATAAGCCTGATATCTTTATCATAATGTTGATTCACATTAGTAAGAAAAGCAGAATTCATAGATTCTCTAGTGTACTGCCATGGTACTGAGTTACAGTCCACAAAAAACCATGATGCTTACTCCCATACTAAAGCTACACTATACGTATATTGTGGGTGGGCACTGTCAAAATACAATAGACTCCATTTAAATAGCCTCATTTCTACAAATTAGAATTTGGAGAAAAAGACATACAGGACCAAGTTAAAATACACATGGCTGTTTTTCTATGATTTTTCATGATACAGAAATGTTAAGAATATAAACGTGCTGCCGGGCGTGGTGGCTCACACCTGTAATCCCAGCACTCGGGAGGCTGAGACAGGCGGATCGTTGTGAGTTCAAGACCAGCCTGGGCTACAAAGTGAGCTCAAGGCCAGCCTGAACAACATAGTGAGACTCTGTCTCAAAAACAGGGCTAGGGATCTAGCTCAGCGGTCTAAGCGCCTGCCCGGCAAGTGCAAGGTCGTGAGTTCAATCCCCGGTGCCGCAAAAAAAAAAAAAAAAAAAAAAAAAAAAAAAAGAATATAAACGTGCTTCCCTTGATTTGAATTAAAGAAATATAATCAATTATACATGAGACCCTAATAGGCATTTCTCAATATAAGAATCATCATGCCCTGTCTTATTTCACAGATGAGAAAAAGTGAGCGAGCAGACAGGTGAACCCATTTCTTCTAAGAAGCAGCAATGAGTAAAAAGAATAGAAACTTTGATTTTTACAGATACACTCCACTGATGAAATCCATTTGAAAAGAAGAGCTTAACCATTTAGAAATTCCAAAAAATCTCAGGTTTCCAGTAATGTAAGATGGTCCAGATAAGTAAGATAACCTGCATATTCTAGGAATAAAATTCTGAAGATGTAGTAATTAGGCACAGAACTCTAATTTGATCATGAGACATAGGGACAGATGATTTATTAGTAAGTTTTGTGCTCTTCAGAGGGCGCCTACTTTGTGTTACAGGAACTGAGAATACTGTATGAGCAAAACAAATTCTATAGCTTACATTCTAGGAGAGTGATCTTCAATGCTAATTGCACGTTAGGAAAAACTCAAGAGATCCTGATTAATTGGGAGAAGGCAAGAGAGGTGAGAGCAGAGCAGAAGCATTCAAGAGAGATCACTGATTTCACCCACTGTGATAGAAGGGAAGGCAGAGAACATATATGCACACAAATGCATGGGGTTAGCAGATTTGGTGGTAGGGTTACGTGGAAGTTCTTTTCATAGTAGTATCTATTCTCTCAGTAAAAAAAAAGGAACATCATCACTTGAGATTAGTGATTATTAATTTAAGAGTAAAACCAAGCCAAGGAGGACACCCATTTACTCCAGTCATGCTCAGCTACTCAAGGGCAAATGTAGGGAAAATTAATAGTTGGATTTGACCAAGGGTGGACTCAAAGTCAATAGAGGGAAAGAACAAGGGAGTAGAGGATGTATAATTATGCACAGCAGGGAATGGAGGGAGGGCGTGAGGAGGACAGGGATAAAGAAGAGGTTTTTCATTACTTTAGCGTTACCACCAACAGGCACTGCCATTAACAATTGCTTATCTTCCTAACATGTGAAATGCCCATCTTTTAAAATTATTCGATACCTTTTATGCCCATATCTTGTACTCTGAGTAACTACATTGTGTATTAACTATTGTTATTCTCCTATTATATTGTTTTGAAATTTTATTTTTTCCATAAAATAGAAAAATAAAATTACTCCATTCCTTTTCTTTTACAGAAGGTAATGTCCTCCCCCCAACTTCATTAAAGTTTAACTGACAGAATTTTTATACATTTATGGTGTACAACATGATGTTTTGATATAGGTACACACTGTAAAATGGGTAAACAAACCTAACTCATATCACATAATTATAATTTTTCTTCCAAAGTACTTATCATTTCATCATTTATTTTTCATTATTTTGTTCAGGGACAAACCCAGTCTACACTCTTAGTCTCCTTTGCTAATTCAGAAGTTTAGTATTTGTAGATCTTTTAGTATTAAAGAACTATGACACAGAATATCGTTTTTCTACTCTCCCTAAAGAGGAGGCAATTCTGTTAAAAAAAAGCGCGAACCTGAAAGGAGAGTGACAATTCAAATGGATATGGCTTCTTGTGGTTACCATGAAAGACAGATCCTCTAGAAGAAATAAGGTATTTTATTTTAGTCCCTGATTTTATTTAAAATGAAGCACATTTACTTGAGAGAAAAGATGTGTGTTTTCTCTCCTTTAATATGCTAGTATTTGAGAATAGGGACAATTATTGCTTTAACTGAGGACTTTTTAAGGGTCTCTTTTGAAGTGAACTGTCACTTGACTATCAATTGGTAAGGTAATCATCATTTCTTTATTCCCCTTGAGACAGTATTGCATACTCTGCAAGTCTATAATCCCTTCCCTACAACTCATTATACAATAAGCCCTAAAAATTAACAGATTTTTTCTTTACACATTCGGTAGCAAAGCTTTACTTGAACTGATGTGAGCCTATTTATTGTCTACATTTATTCTGCTTACTAAGAAATGATCATATAACGTGCTTGATTTTAGGAGGCTGCTCTGGACTCCAGTAGGGATGCTATACTGTAAATATAGACAATTTTTCTCTAATTCTGGAAGAAAAAAAAAACAAAAAACAAAAATACTCACACAGCTCCGCAGAGTTTCAACCAGGATTGTGGACCCACGGAGAATTTTTTCTCTTTTATGAATAGGAACCTAAACTTTTAATATTAGAATAATCTGCTTCTAATCACTGAATTTTATGATATACCTTTTGATTTTATTGAACACAGGGGAAATAAACCTTTATTAAGGTCCAAATATCTTGAAGTATGTGAACTTTAATCCACACCATTCCCACCTCAAAACCCATTCAGTCACCTAGAGGGAGGAGCAGGGCCAGCTCTTCTTATGCTTACCTGGAGACTTTTCATTTCTCTTTGATCAGAAGTAGAATATTATTTGGGTAAAAAGTACAAACTTTAATGTTAGCCAGACATGAATTTTTAAAATTGGCTCCACCTCCACAAATGACTTGGGCCAGTTCGTTAACCTCTTTATGAGACTATGTCTACCTTGAAGTGTAGTTGCAAAGAGTAAGTGAAATAGTAACTGTGAAGCACCCAGCAATTTTACAAAATTACCTGGCCTAGGACTTATTATATAATTGTAAGTTCACTGAACATTAATTTATCTTATCTAAATTTATAAAAGGCATGCAAACAATTAATGTACTTTTTATGCTACAGCTATTATCCCAGAAAACTTTTTTTCACAGAAATAAGATGATGTTCACATGATATGCTCCTCTTGTTTTCAAAACTCTTATTCTGACTTTAAGGGAAGCTTTATTAGCCATTGAATATCACAGATACACCACTATCATACAGAATTGTAGGGCTGAGAGATGCTAGAGAAAAGTAAACATGCTAAAAGCTCTTAGAGGTCCGATGTATTGCCTCATTTAATCCTTTCAATAAGTCTGAGAGGTAGTGACTTTTGTCTTGGTTTTTAAAATAAGAAGAGAAAAAAAATCAGGCTAAATTTGACCAATATCATAAAAGTAGTATAGAACAAGATGTCTTCACCAAAAGCCAGGAGGAAACAGTATGTCATGATGCAGCCTAACAACTTTTTAAAAAAAATTTGGCTATTTTTTTTTCCAATTTTTATCTTCTATGATTACATGCTTGCAGCACATAATGACCATATATTCCTTGGGGAGCCGAGTTGGTACATGTACATAATCCATCTTAATTCTTTTTTCATCTCCTACCCTTCCCCCCTCCTCCCTCCTTCTATCTCTTGGGCCCCTTCCCTTTCACCAAATATCTATCTTCCTATTACAACACTTTATAATGTTATTACAGAATAACAGTATAGTAAGCACACAGTAAACAAAATTTATAATGATTTTAAAACAAAAACCGAGTATCATGTTGCTTTATAACCTGCTTTTATACCCTAACAAAAATACTGTAAAATCTTTTCATGTCAAATATTTACATATATTGATTCATAATAAGTAATTCAGTCAATTCCTTCTTATCAGACATTTGGGTTATTTCCAGGTTACCATTATTTTAACCAGCAGTTCTTAAAATTTTTGAACTTAGAGTCACTATGCTCTTTGAGGACCCAAAGCTTTTACTTATGTGAATTATACCTACTGGTACTTACTATATTAAAATTTAAAACTGAGAAACCTTTAAAATCCTATTTCACAATTCACTTAAAAGTGACAATAATCAACCTACAAGATGTTTACAACTGCATATCTGTTGTTCTGACTTAAAAGACTGCAACTGAATTTTCATAGCAGATTAAACAGGGAGGCAGATATACGCTGTTTTTGCTTCAGGTGATAAGAAAAAGGTGGTCTCATACAGATAATGAAGTTTAAAATGATAGGTGTATTTTAATAAACCTTTTAGATAATTGGGGATATTCTTCTTTATAGTAAACTAAACACTGGTAAATGATATCTCAGAGGCTAGCTGTAATGTGGAATCTGAAATTGTCATCAACAAATTTTGTATACGATTACATTAAAATCTATCGGAGAATTTTACACTTTAACTATCTTTTGTCCCAATATAATTTAGTAATATCATGGTCATTTGGAATATACTAGTTATGCAGATTTTTCAAATTCCCAGTACACGATATTAGAAACTCACATTCTTTAATAGCACCAGCAATCCAGTCATAAACATCTTTAAGCAGAAAGGGCCTCAAGCATCTAACCTGGCAAGCTCATGCACTCAGATACAAGTGTTACAAGTCTAATTTTTACTTCAGATCCAGTTTTATCACTGGCAACAAAGACTGCCAAGTTTTTTTCCTTGTGGTAACATGTTCACTTTGTTCTATAAATTATTCCTCATTCTTTGAACAAAAAAGGTGACAGTTTAGCTAGCAACTCAACACATCAATACTTTTTTTGACAACCATGGTATTAATTATAGCGGAAATGCTTTATGCATGCTTTCCATGTCATCAAGCAGAATATTAAAAAGGCTATAAACAAAAAAATCAAGATTTAATAAAATTAATAATTTTTATTGTTTAATGAAGGACTTTCTTAAGTGAAACCACATGCTTGTGGTCATTAACACAATGCTGCCACCTCAATTCATGCTAAGATACAGCAGATTTACCCACCATTCCTTTGTACCATGAATGTTACCATATTATTAAGAAAATAATTTTGTTTCATGGATCCCAAGGTCCATGGACGTAACATTAAGAATTAGTTTTTTTAATAATGCTAAAAGTGCATTCGTATAACTAAATCTTTACATATACTCTTTTTTGTTTGTTTTGTTTTTTGAGACAAGGTAACACAACATAGTCTAGCACAACTTTGAACTCACTACTTAGACCATGCTGACCTCAAACTTGGGATCCTCCTACCTCTGCCTCTCCAGTGCTGGGGTTATAGGTCTATGCTACCGTGCTAGTTCTTCATGTGCATTCCTAATATGTACAGATTAATTCTTGGAAGTGGAATTACTAGGTAATTTACACGCATATACATCAAAAGCATAAAAATTATATATGCAACCATAATTATTTATGTGTATAGTTGTATATATGCATTTATATAAATTATGTGTATATAATTGTATATATGCATTTATATAAAATTATATGTGTACACACACACATATATAATAATTTTTAAGCTTTTGATACTACCAAACTGTTTTCTGAATTGTTTGGCATAATTTACAACCCCAAAGCAGTCTATGAGGCTACACATTTCTGCTACCTTTGCTATAAGAACAGATGTTTATAGTGAAGCATGGTGGCACACGCCTGTAATCCGAGCACTTGAGATGCTAAGACAGAAGACTGCCCTGAGTTCAAGGCCAGTATGGGCTACATAGTGAGCCCGAGGCCAGCCTGAACTACATAGTGAGACCCTATCTCAAACAAGAAACAAGCAAGCAAACAAGCAAACAAGCAAAAAGATCGGTCATTTGTATCTTTGCCAATATGAAAGTTAAAAATGGCAACTCTTTTGGACCATGTTTACTGCCATCATATCCAGGCTATCCCACAATCAGCCAGGCGATCCTGCACATTGACTTGTTTTGTGGCCTCTATTTCATCTATTAAAATAGATATACAGTACCTTATTTCATTTACTGGGATAACATAAGAACTAAAATATTAGATAAAGACTGACAAAGTAAAAAGCATCAGTACTATAGTTCAAAGAAAAATAGATCAAATGTCAGAGACACTCAAAGGAAGTAGATGAGTGTTTCTGTTTCGCTAGAATTTCGTTTTACTTGTAATAGCAAATTTTTCACTCTAAAGAAAAATGCACCCGAATACATGTGCTTTGAAATTCTGTTAGTTTTTTTCCTTCTTCTTTTTTTCTATTTATCTTTGAATAAAACGGATTTGAAAAGAAAAAAAGAAAAATGTATCTAAGCAGATTTCCTCCCTTTAAATAAAAGGTATATTAGTTAAGTTACATGATTTTTTAGAGGAGAAATAAGATGGCAATATTCTTAAGAACACAGATATAAAATTTATTAATAGCAGGCCCAAAGCTGGCCTTTTCCATGCTTATTCTAATCTATGAAGATGGGCATTTTGATTTCTCTACATAAACACAATCCACCTGGACATGGGGAGGGGAGAGGTCACCTGAACAAACTGACTTCATACCAGCTAAATATTTCTTCGCAAATGATTACATAAACGTGTTGTTTTTCCTATAACAATACATCAAACATAAATTATGCCTTTGTTGTAAATATGCAAGGAGAGAAGGAAAACATGAAATGGGATATTTATTTCCATTTCAACTGATGGTCCCCTATGGGCTCCCAGGAAGGTGGGCCACTTGGTCACAAGGTTTGAAGAATACTATGAAAACCCAGAATGGTTGCAGTCTAGAGCAACTGCAGAGAGGGGGCCCTGAAAAGAAGAGGAATCACCCTGGGAGGTGTCAGCTTTGGGGCTGCAATAGTGACCATTCTACAACCCTGAGACAGATTTCTTCCACTTAACAACTTTCACTGGCAACTTGTGACATTCTCCTGCCAGTCCCTGCAGGTCCAGTACCCTGACAGGTCATTATGAAAAGACTCTCTAACAGGGCCACTGGCTGTCAGAAGCCACCAGCTGGCCTGCCACAGCCCTGTAGTCGCCAGGGTCCAGCTGCCAGTCTGGGCAGTGCTGTCCATGCTGAGCAACGTGCCACCCAGCTGCTGCGTGGTCACGTCCATCTGGAGCTCTCTAGCTAGACAAATCTCTATGCCTGTCAGACCTCTTCAGCGAGCCTTGTTATGCAAATTCAATTACTCAAGTGTGCCCTATTACTGTTGGCTAACTGCTCCTAGAACCGATCTCACACTGACAGGCAGTTCACATTTTTTGCTCACCAAAAAGTACCTCATTTATTCTTGCTTTGCTATCTCTGTGTATCATTAAAGCTGAACAGCTAAAGTCCATGGTATTCTAACCTCTCTGCAGTGGGCTCCTGTTCCCCACAAAGAGCTCAGAGGAAAATTAATTACAAAAAAAAACCCTAATCAGACACAAAGGGGTGTTAAAGCTGCGGACTCCCTACATATGACAGACGATCTTACTACCAGAAGTATGAAATTTAAATCTTGATGACTGAAAAGAAAATCTGGTATAAGAAGTGATATTGGATAAAAAATGAATTATTAGGAGAAAATGCTGTAGTAGTACTTTTAATACCCATTTTTACAGGAAAAGGAATGAGGTGACAACAAATTTCATCTGGTGAAGTTCACGTTGATAACCTACAGGAGCTCAGTGCCTTGTCTTACTCCCTCCTCCCCTGTGCCCCCACATGCACTCCTTCCCCACGTGGCCTCCCCCTCGCCCTCCCTCTGCAATCAGGAGGTTTCCTTCTCTTTTAGTGACTCATTTTAGCCAATCAGTGATTTGAAGATTATCTGGGGTATAAATATTCAAAGGCATTTAACTATTTCTAATCCATTCAAAAATCTGAGAAAAGATTTCACCAAGTGAAAGCTGTAATTAAAGATTACATCATTATAAAATTAGACATTTTAATCAACTTGAGAAGGTAAGAGAAAAAGTAGTTGCACTTTTAAACTAAAGGTCTGTTTATGAATCATACAGTAATAGGAATGTAGCTAAAACAGGTGTTATAGAGAAACAATGATATTTAGACCTCATTTCACAAAGAATGCTTCTAGTACAGGAATGTTTTTGATCTTTACTCTGAAAAAAAATAACAATCCATTGCTGAATGCAAAACTGAAAGAATGAAAAGATTACTGACTAGGCACAAGCCAAAATTTAAACATTACCTCAGATTTAAAGCCTATGGGCCCAGGAAGGTTGTTGGGACTTTTGTTTGTTTTGCTGCATTTTCTAAGTGAACTTGGAAAGAGGGCCCGAATAAACACAAGGCAAAAAATTGTAATATACCAGTATACAGTATTTTTAAATATATCATGAAACCATCTTGTTATCTGCTAAGACAATTTTACTAATTCATAATTTTATTATTTTGTTAAAATTTCCTCAATTTTATTTAAAGAATCAACTAAAAGTATGAGGGTATATTCTCTGTTCTTACTGGTTTACCCTGTCTTGAATCAAAGGGAAAAAAACACAGTGCCTATTTGATTGGCCTAAACTCTTAAAGCAAGTTCTTTAACGTTCTTCAAGTGACTCATTTTTAATCACTGAGGATGATAAATACCTTTTAATTTTTGAGAGATGAAAGTTTTAAAACAAATTACACAATTTAAAAATTGAAATTCAAACCGAGTGTGGTGGCATATGCCTATAATCCTAGAACTCAGGAGGCTGAGGCAAGAGGACTGCCATAAATTTGAGGCCAGCCTGAACTACACAGTGAGACTCAGTCTCAAAAAAGCAAAAAAAAAAAAAAAAAAAAAAAGCCCAGTGTGGTGGTGCATGCCTATAATCCCAGCACTCAAGAGGCAGAGGCAGGACTGCTGCAAGTTCTAGGCCAACCTGGGCTACACAGTGAATTCAAGGACACCCTGAACTACACAGTAAGACCCTATCTCAAAAGAACAAACAAAAGTACAAAAAATGGAAAAATAAAATCAAAGCAAATTATTTCACTACAGCATGCAAAGGTATAAATGTATTAGTTATACAAACTAGGAACCATTTGCATTGTAGGAACAAATAGCTATTCCACAGCAATGACTTTTTTTTTTTAATTTAGGAATTGGCAGTATTAGGTAATACATTTATAGAAAATGTATATTTTTATTTAATACATTCATTTTACCAGCATGTTATGGTCTACTTATAAATTCAGACTGCCAAAAAAGGTATGTTTCTATTATATTTAAAATCACTACAATGTTTACACTTTGATTAGGAGAAACTTAAGATTTTTTAAAAACTGTTCTGATTTCTACAATGAATACCTTTCTTCCAACTTTTTATACAGAAAGTAGAAAATCGGTAACTAGAATTCATTCTTAAATAACTCTGTAGGTTCTCAAATACATATTAAATGAGAACTTCACTTTTTTTCCCCTTGATAATTCCAACAGTGATTTTATTAACAATAGGAGGAATTAACACTATTGAGCACCTACTACAACCTGGCAGCACTGTTGTCTAACAAGCCCAGGAGTTAACATCCATTTTATAGATGGAGAAACTGAGGCACACAGAAGATAAACAATTTGCAAAAGGTCATTACGTCTAGTATGCAGCAGAGAAACCAACTGTGTAATCCCCACTACCTTCAATATACTGTAGAAACTAAGAGAGAAAGAGAAATCAGCCATTCGGTATAAGGCAACCACTGAAAATGCAATTTAGAAAAACACTCCTCTACTTTAAAAATGAAGAGTTATAGTATCTAAGCAATTTTCCCTATGGTAAGGATTCCATGTTTCATTTCTAGAACCATATAAATGTGTCCAAGACATACAACTAGTAAAGGACCTAATTCAAATCCTGATCCTCATCTAAATCCTTCGATATGCCAAGATGTCTCTTGTCAAAGTTCTATAAGTCCTGTTCTGTCAGCTACTACAGACAGCACTCTGATTTGGTAAAAATACTCCAAGTAAGTATAGCCATAATGTGTACTCTTCCACTTTGATTACAAGGTTGCCTTCAGGTAAAGGCAACTGTTACGATTTGTATATAGATGGCGCCCCACAAGCCTCATGTAGTCATAGAAGCAGCTGAATCTAGCATTTGTAATTGATACGTTGTCTAGTGTTGGGATTGATGGTGTAAATTCTGCACCCGCCCAGGGGTGGAGCCGACATACAAGGTGAGGTCGGAATTGGGGCGTGTTTTTCCCCTTTTTGCGTGGTTCGCTCTCTCGGCTTGCAGCCGCCATGAATGGCTGCCCCCTTTTGCTCTGGCTGCTACCTTGAAGTGTTGCTCCAGTGCCGTGCCGCTCTGCCTTGGAACCAGCTGATTATGGACTGAAATCTCCAGAAACTGTAAACTAAACAAACCTTTCTTTGCTTCACTTTGGGTGTCAGGTGTTTTGTCCCAGCAATGAGAGAAAAGTGACCAAGACAGCAACCTTGAAGTTGGTAAGGAAAAGAAAAGGATGCAAATTTCATTTGATTTTCACAAAAAGCCTTTTAAAAGGCATTACAGAAAGGAATAGACTCCCTTGGGGAGTTTCAGTAACTGTATTTTCATATCCTAAGAAGAACTATCATCGTATACATTACTTTATTTAAGCCTCAAAATAATCAATGCGTATATTCTCAGTCTTAACACTCCTACCCCTCTATTTATACCCAGGAAAGTTGAGGCTCAAAGTAGTCATGTAACTGCCCAAAGCCACCCAAGTTTGTGGGAAAAAGGGAACTGAAAAACCTTTGTCTTGAGGTTCCTAATATACACGCTTTTTCACTATACCAATGTACTTCTATACTGCAATTATTTTGTTACTTGTTCATTAATCAGAATTTACTGCCTATGCAAATCTGTTCAGTTCAAGAGCAAAATAATCTCCTAATTTCTAAACTAACTAAACTAAAATTCCTTCTGGATTCTTTGAGAAGCAGTCAAAACAAAGGTTTCACTTATAGAACTAAACAAAAAATAAGCACTGTACTTCATAGCCCTCTGGCTTGAAGATTTTAAAAGGAACATCTGTTCTTAGTTAACCATCACCCATCTTTTAGGGCTCTGCCTTCATCTACATTCTCAGAGGCAGAGCATTCTGGAGCTATCTGTTAATTGCTCCACAGTCCTAGATAAGGACCTTACTGAATTTTGTAAGCTAGAAATACCACTTTCTTCCACATCAGGTTATAATAATAGCATCTGGTAACAAAAGTAAGTAAGTAAACTGGTAAGTAAACTTATATTTCCAGTCTTTTCTCTTTTTTTTTTCTTTTTTTTTAATGGTGGTGGAATATTTCCAACATTTCAATGAGATACTCTATTAGTGTCAATCCTGTGTTCCTCAAAGAACAGAGAAATAGCTAATGGGAGGTGAAAATAGTTCAGAAAAAATGCTACTATTACAAGAGAACGATGTTATTTTTTCTTTTTCTACAAAGTGCCAAATTCAGAAATACCAAACTGCCGTATTTCAGCAGAAACACTATTTTATGTTTCTGTATCTGTGCACATGCAATGTTCCCTTTGTCTAAAAAGGCCCTTCCCCTTCCCCACTTGGCAAAGTTCTATTAAGTTTTTAAAAGCTTATTTAAAGCAGGGTGTGGTGGTGAATGCCTGTAATCACAGCACTTGGGAAAGCGAGGGAGGAGGCGTGCCGCAAGTTCAAGGCCAGCCAGGAGTACCGCAAGAACATGCCTCCAAAACACAAAAACCAAACAAACCTTATTTAGACTTTATCTATTCCAAAAACCCTTCCATATAACTATCCCCCAAAGAATCAACAATTTCATTTTGCATGCTCTCACATATTCCAATTAAACAATGTACTGTTTTACCAATATGCATCTGGCTCATCTAATATTGTACTCATATTTAGAGGTCCTTGAGAGTTGATTCAACTCTTTCCTCAGCACCCAATAGAGGGTATGACAAATGGGAGGTGTGTGCAATGGACGTGATTTGTTTGTCACCCAAAGGTCCACGTGCTGAAATTAATCCCCACTGTGAGGTTATTAAGAAGGTAGATACTTAAGAGGCAGGGCCTTTGGGAGGTGATTAGTATGTCTTGGTTACTTTTCTCTCATTGTTGAGAGAAAATACCTGATGCCCAACATGAAGGAAGGGTTTATTTTTTACAGTTCTTGGAAGTTTCAGTCCATACTCAGCTGGCTCCAAGGCAGGGTGTCATGTCTGAGGGGCAGCCAGCAGCTACAAGCAACAAGAGCAAACAGGGCAAAAAGGGGGAAAACACGCCTTCTTCCCTCCCTTATATTGTATGCTGGCTCTACCCCTGGGCGGGTGCAGCACTACACCATTAATCCCAGCACTAGACAAAAGGAATCAATCACAAACACTAGATTCAGTCGCCTCCATGACTGCATGAGGCTTGGGGGGGCCACTTAGACACAAACCATAACATGGCATTAGACAGGGCTCAGAGTCAAGCCTCATGATTGAACAACACTGTAACAGGAGAGACAGAGCAGGAGAGATACATATGATCTTCTTATCTCTTGCATATGAGGCTTGCACCCTGGGACTCAGTGAGCAAAGGGGCAATCACTAGATGCAGGTCTTGGACCCTGGACCAGAACTTATTGAGTCCAAATAATAGTATGGCTGAATTTCTTTCTCAGTCTTAAAATCAACATAGTTTTGTAAATATACAATTTCCTATAAATTAATCCATAAACAGTATAATTCCAATGAAAATATAACAAAATGTGTTTGAGAAGAATGTGATAAAATATTCATGTTTCTTTGGAAAAATAACAAAGCAAAAGTAGTCTGGAATTTTGAGGAAACTGGGGGTGGGGGGTGACAAATGTAAGATTACCCTTCCAGATAATAAAGCAGCAGATGTAAAAAATGTCTGCTTAGGATAAAATCAATCATGAGCTGTCAATAGAATAGTATCAAGAGTTAAGGAATAATGCCAAATGCATATGGAAATTGACAACATGAAGTTAATGAGGTATTTAAAATTAATGAGAAGGGATTTTCTGTGAAAATATATTTAAAAAGAAAAAGTAATCTAGAAATGTACCATCAATTCCTCTACCAAAACAAACTGCATATGAGTCAAACATTTAAATTTTTAAAAATGAAATGACTAAAAGAAAATATACATGTTTTTATTATTTTACAAACATGGAAAGGGTACAGCCCTTCTAAATAGGACATGATTCAGAAGCCATAAATGGACTGGGCTTGGTGGTACTCGCCTGTAATCTCAGCACTTGAGAGGCTGAGGCAGGAGGATCACAGTCAGTTTGAGGCCAGCCTGAACTACATAGCAAGATGCTACCTCAAAAATAATAACAACAAAGAAATCCATGCCTGGTAAGTCTAGTAAATTCAACTATATAATGACTCAAAAGTCCTGTATTTCAAAAAGTACCATAAGTAAACTGAATAAAAACAGAACTCTCAGAAAACATTTTCAACATTTATATCTTACACCACACATATTCCTACTCATTAAAATGTAACCTCCATAAAGGTGTGTATGTGTATGCATATGTGTGTGTTCACTGCTGTATTCTCAGGTTTACAATAATACTGAGGACATAATAGATACTCAATATTTGTTGAATGAATGAGCATCTGACACTCATACACATCTAACAGAAAAGATAAATGCCTAGTACAAAACCTGGCACACAGCAAGTACTTAAAAATGGCTACTGAATAAATAAATCTAACAAAAACAATGTTGAAAGGACGAGAACAAAGAATCATCAAAAATAATAAAAACAAAAAATTCTAAAGATAGCCAATAAATTCTTAGCATGTTCGAACTCATAATTTGAAGAAAAGGAAATCAAAACTATATTACATCATTTTTTACTAAGACTAGAAAAGAAAAACAATGTTGGCAAAAGTGTGAATAAATATTCTCAGGCCGTTTGTATCACTGAAAGTTCTGAAAGGTACACCATCACTAGTTTATACCAGAAATGCTCCCCAAAAGGCTCTTGGCTTCAGAAATGGGGGTTTTAGGTGATTAGATCATGCTGAGTTGTGCTGTTGGGTGACTCAGCCTGGTTGGGGGAAGAGGTCACTGGAAGCAGACCTGGGAAATATATATCATGACCCCTCCCACTTCCTCTCCCTCTTTCCCTTTCTTCCAAGTTACTCTGCTTCCTAGAGGTGAGCCACTTTCCTTCGATGCATCCTTCCACGTGGTTGTTTCTGCCTTGGAATTATCCAACCATGGACTGAAACCTCTGAAACTGAGCCAAAATAAACCTCTCCTTTAAATTGTGTATTCAGGCATCTTGTCGCAGCAACAAAAAGTGATTAATACACACTGCTACAACAAATTACCTGAGCCTAGGTCATTTACATGGAATAAAAATTTATTTCACACAGCTCTGAAAGTCGAGAAGTTCAAGATCAAGGCATAAGCAGGTGTGTCGTGTGATGAGGGGTGAGCCTGCTTCCAGGTGAATCCCTGAATGTTGCATCCTCCAGAAGGAAAGAATATTGTACCCTCAATATGAGAAAGAGAGAAAGGCAGAAAGACCTATGGACCAAACCCCTTTTGTCGAGCTCTTGTATAGCATTAATCCACACAAGAGGGCAAAGCCAATCATTTCCCGAAAGGCCCCATCTCCCAACACTGCTGCAGTGGGAAGTAAATTTCTTTTTCTTTTTTGGTCTTTTTTGAGATAGGGGTTCACTATGCAGTTCAGGCTGGCCTTGAACTCACTTTGTAGTCCTGGTTGGCCTCAAACCCTCAGCTATCCTCCTGCCTCAGCCTCTCGAGCATTGGGATTACAGATGTGTGCCACCATGGCTGGCTAGGGATAAATTTCTAAGACATAAATTTTGAGGAACTTATTCAGACCATATTACTCTCCTAAATTACTGAGTGAAATATAAACTTTGGTGGGAAAAAAACAGCAATATCTACCAAAATTTAAAATATACATACTCTTTGACCTAGCAATTCCATTTCTTACATTTGCTCCTACTAATAAATTTGCATATACATTAAAAGTTCTGTGCTCAAGAATATTCAAAGTCATCTTCTTTGTAACAGTAGAAACCTGTCAAAGGAAGGAAGGAAGGAAGGAAGGAAGGAAGGAAGGAAGGAAGGAATCTGTTCGTATAATAAAATACTTTATGGAAATTTAAAAACATAAAGCAGGGCATGGTGGCACACTCCTGTAATTCCAGCACTTGGAAGGCTGAGGCAGGAGTTCAAGGCTAGCCTGTGATACAGAGTCCAGGCCAGACTGAACTACATAGTGAGATCCTGATTTAAAAAAAAAAATTATCAAAAGATATATTAAATGGAAAAATCAGTTGTAAAAAAGAATCCCATATTTCTTCTAAGTGTGCATATGCATATATATGCAATAAAAATGTTTTTAAGATACTCTTCAATTACAATACATAGAAGCAATAAGAAGAAAAGAGCCAGATATGGCAATACACATCTGTAATCCCAGAACTCTGGGAAACTAAGTAGTAGTTCAAGTCCAGCCTGGACATTTTAGTGACTCAGCAAGAACTTGTCTCAAAATAAAAAAAGGAAAAAAAGAAAACAAAAAGGGAAACAGCCTAATATAAACTGAGAAGATATGAACAGATACTTCACTAAAGGATGTAATCCATGAGCAAATAAGTACATGAAAAGATGGTCAACATTCAGTCACTAGGTAAGTGCAGATTAATAGATTAAAACTTTAATGAGATACCATCTATTACAGGTAGGAAATTTAAAAAGTAAAAGAACAAAAACCCTGAGCACTCCCAGTGCTAATGAAGACACCACAGAACAAGTGGGATTTGGGTGGATGGATGCAAATTGGACAGTTATATAATTAAAACATTCAACCACACAATCCAACATTCCCACTTCTAGGTATTTACTCAAGTAAAATAAAAATTTATATTCACACACGTATGCATACACACACACACACACACACACACACACACACACACAGGGGCTGGATACATAGTTCAGTTCAAAGACTCTGGGTTCAATGCCTGGTACTGTAATATGTTAAATTAAAAAAAGAAAAAGGAGGAAGAGGAGATGAAAAGGGAAAAGGAGTATTCCATTTAAAACACAGAAAAAAAAATAAGCAAAGAAAATTAAAATAAAGGCAGCAAAAGGCTATTTTAAAAGAAAAATACTAAGAAAACTTGAAGGCTATGAGTTTGTATTCATGATTTATATCTTTATTTCCAAAAAGGACTTTGAGTTGTTTCCTAGATGATACAAACATATGGGCTATAAACAGTAACAGGAGGAAACACAGGTCTCCTACCTTCCCCATTATATTCCCAGTGCCTGGCAGATACTACGAACTAAATAAAAATTTTTAAGCTAAAGATATAGATAAAATGGAAATCATACAGAAAACGGGAAGCTCTGGGAATAGTGATGATTGTTACTAGGTTACCAAGTGCAGCTCTAGACTTCATAGCAGCCTCAGTATAAAGAAAAACATGATGCTGGGAGTCAATATTTTGACAGATGCAGAAGCTATAGTATCACAGGACAAACTGCCAGAATCCCTCAAACCAGTTCCTCTGCATCTTACATCTCAAGTGCTATTAACCGCAGACAAAGATTGAATGGATTCCACACAATTAGTCTGGTGTTTCTAACTTAATCTGTTTCTGTGGCTTTTGCTACTGGGGATTGAATCCAAGGTCTGGCACATGTTAAGCACTTGCTCTGTCAATGATGAGCACTCCCACACTACTACCTACTATTTTTGATAACGGGCCACCATTTTTCCTCAGTACAAGTGAAAAGAGGAGCACACAACTATGGCTGTTGCTAGCATCCTTCCTCATGCTCCTCCCATCAAAAGTAGGAATACCGTACACAAAAGGTAGAACATAAAAAAATAAAAAGGGCTTTGAAGCAGGAGTTTCAAATTCAAGAATAACTATCAGTTTTTGATTACTTGTATTAATGAAAGGAGGTATTAATGCAAATAAATTAAATGTGAGGATAATGATTTGCAGATCACCCCCACTGGTTCAATTCAGACTCTAAAGTTGCTCTCAATTGTGTCAGAGCACATCTGCGTGCAAATCACCCAAGAAGGAAAGAAAGTCTGTAAGTGCCAGGTAACTTGATTAGAACCTCTTATCTTTAGTAACAAGTTTATTTGTTGCAAAAATTTAATCAATCAGAAATTTATTTCAATCCAGTAGTCTGGCAGTCACTAGCATCTTTCAGCACCAGCGAAGGTAAACCAGATTGCATAAAACTATTAGAAGTCACAATTATCTAGAAGTTCTATTAGTCAATTTAATAAAAATTAAACTAACAAAAGAATGGTCAAATATCTCCTAGAAGGAAAGAATTACTCAATACGCACAGGAAGTCTGTGCCTGTGTCTCTCTGTCTCTCTGTGCCTATCTTTCTTCCTCTGTCTCTCACTTTCTGTCTCTGTCTCTCTCTTTTTCTTTCTCTCTTTGTACTAGAGACTGAACCAGGGCTTTTGCATTAAGCTACACCCGCAGCACATTTTTAATTCTTGATTTTGAGACAGTGTCTGGCTAAGTTGTTAAATTGCCTTAACTGGGCTCAAACTTATGACTGTCCTGTCTCAGTCTCCAAGGATTATAGAAGTGCTTCCCCACACCTAGCAAGAAGTATTCTTAGAAAGGGCTGGGGATCTAGCTCAGTGGCCTAAGCGCCTGCCTGGTAAACGTGAGGTCATGAGTTCAACCCCCAGTGCCCCCCCCCAAAAAAAGTAGTATTCTTAGAAAGATAACCAAGGGTTGCTACAATATATTAATGGAAGATACCAAGGGTTGCTATAATATATTAATGGGAGATGCAGAAGTTTTGTTTCTATAAAATTGTTTCTGTAACACAAGAGAATCACATAATTTCTTAGCTTTCATTCTCTTATAAAATAGGGACAATTCTTCACTAGACATGCCTCTTTGGAAACTCTTAAGAAAAAGTCTGCTTATTTCTATCACTTATATTATTTCAGACAAAACTGATCATCATTTCTGGGTTTTGTTCCTAAATTTTCATCGTAAAAGGAGGAAAAGAATTATGAGCACCAATGAGAAGATAATTATTGCTGATCTAATGATGGGCTTGTTTGCTTACAATAACTTGAATATTGTGATTCCATTTTCTTCAGGAATCTAAAAGAAACAGTAATCTTTCCAGATTAAACTTCCACCAAGCACAGCTTTAGTACATTTATCATACCTAGCAAAACCATCAGAGGACAACTCCATCTGCTACAACAAAACAGAGAAAGATAAAGGTCTCCAAACACTTAAGAGCACTTTCCCAAAAAAAGGGCCATAAACCTAACACGGCTGAAAGAGAAATGCAATCTGCACTTTGCAGACCTAGACAGGAATTGCTTCAATACTATCTTTTTCCCTCTTCCTCACCATAAAAACTACCCGTCCCTGGTTGTGATGTACAGATCTATATCCCAAGACTTTTAGGAGATTAGGAGCTCACAAATACCAACAAAGACAGGAAACAGGGACTTTTTTTTCCCACAGAAGCATTACTGCCATTTCACTTCAATAATCATGAACCAAGTGAACACTGAAAAGCAAAAGCTACGCCCCACCTCCAGCACAACTAGGACAAAGTAAGTACAACTCAAACTAGACATAACAACATAATCGTCTCTGTCAAACAAAGGTTAAATGCAGAACACCTTAAGAGGACAAGTGACTGATTCCTTCTATCCATTTAAATCATTAACAGTGAAAGCCAGTAAGTAAGAAACCATGCAGAAAGCAAAGACCATACTTCACATATGAGGTATATACCAGTAATCAGCCATCAAAGTTATGGTTTGGGGGCCAAAACAAAAGAATTTATTAAATGCCATCTTTGTACCTAATTTAAAGAAGGGCTAAAAGGAAAGAGCATTTATTTAATTCCAGTAAAAAACAGGAAATACAACCACATATATCTTCCATCCTACACTTTATTCTGAATCCTTTATATTAAAATTTATTAGTCATTAAAATTGATTAAAATTAAGCAGAAAAAAGTAAAATAATACAAATAAAATTAAATAGCAATTATCCAAAGATTGAATCTTTAAGGAAAAGGTTATTTTTCTTTTAAAAAAGATTTGCATAAAAGTTTTAAATAGACATTTTTTGGTCTTTTATAATTGTGTATACTGTGGTATCATAAAACTTCAAGAACACTGAAAACTCAGACATAAGTAAAAGGAAGATATACCATCTTCATTTTTTTGTTGCTAATGGAAAAAGAAATTCAAAGAGTTACTATAGGATAATTAGCATAAGTAACAGAGACAAATAACTTTTCTGAGATACTAACATTTTATTTTGCTGGAGTAGGGAAGAGTCATATGAAGATGAACATCCATATAGGTCCAAATCTGTAATTTTCAAGGGGAAACAATATTTTGTTGGGGCATAGTATCACAGGCAGCTCATTCCCACAGTGCCTTTTCCCACTGCTCACTCCCAAGTTGTATCCTAAAATCCATACAACACACACCACTGATTAAAACAAGTGTGAGTAATTGCTTAGGAGTTTATTTTGGTGTTCAATTGTATTATAAAGATACTTAATAAGAAATGCTCAGTTTGGAAATCAAAATTATTATTCTGAGCTTTTTGTCCATTCTTTTTTAAACTTCTTAACTGTATAAAATTGGTAATTTAGGGCAACCCACTCAGGACCCCTTCTGTCTCTCAGACAGAAGCTTTCTTTCTCTCAATAAATATATCCTGCTCATAAAAAAAAAAAAATTGGTAATTTACACAAACTCCTTAGTTTCCTCCCTCAAACAAAAAAACCAGAATTCATTTAGGCTACTTCTTTTTCCTCACCCTCATCACTATAATTTTCCCATACCATCTCCCCTTCACGAAAACAGTCACATTTTCATATTAGCATGCTTCCAGGAATACCACAATTCACTCTAAAAGTTATAACCTCTAGCTTCAAAAAAATCACTTAAAACTGATGCAAGAAAAGCTAGAATTGTTTATTTTTTTCTAATGAAAATCTTATTATCATGGGCATTTTGGATAGAAAAGATCGTATCACTAAAGTCAGGCAAAGCTAAACATGACCTTGGTCCTGTCATAATCAGATGACCCACTAAAGATCCCTTCCAATCAAACAACAGGAAAAGTGAGCAAAGCCACATAAAAATAAAACTTGGCTACACTCCAGTTCCCATCACTATCCACTGGGCAACTTTCTAACCAGCAATAATCACTTTTCCCTTGGAATTTTACCCTAGCAGGGTCAGGGTCAGGGTACCTTTTTTTTTTTTTTCCCCACAATATCTTTTTAAAAGTTTTTTTCCAGAAATTTCTTGCTAATTTTTTCTAACAAGAACTTTGTCTAGGGTTTCCTCTTCAGTCTTCTTTCCAAACTGCTACCAATCATTTTTAGAACTAGAAATCTCTGAATCATGAACCCCGACATACCAGGCTATTTAAACACTTGAAATTCTCACCCTTAAGAGTGTAAAATAGGGTTAGCTGTTTGATTTGTTTTCTAAACATGTAGTAACATTTTATACTTTGGTATACTCAATTTTTGCAAACTTCAGAGAAATATTGGCAAAAGAAAATGTTATAAACACCACTCTTATAGCCCTCCATAAAAATTATATGTAACTTACAGCTATGCCATAGTTGACACGGATTGGCTGAAGTGTTGAAAAACATAATCTGAATAAAATTACTATACACACAATTATAAAATTACTAAACACACAAACACTTTCCATATTCCTGTGTTCTGTTAGAAGCTGCTGGGAATTCTTTCTTTTTGAAATACTGAGGAACTATATTTATGGAGATAAATTTTGATAATCAAAATTCCCAATATA